>CAJVPN010000420.1:0-28488 GCA_910592215.1 Entrophospora candida
GTGTCAATCATGTGATCCAAAGTTGTTAACTGAAGGATGGACTAGTGGCAATGAAACATTAGATGAGTTGATTAAAAATACACAACTTAAAGCAACTGGGTATTGGAATGATGGTTATCTTCAATGGATTCCTTATAATGATTTAACAAACATAGAAAGGATAGGTGAAGGTGGGTTTGCAACTATATCCAAAGCTACTTGGTTAAATGGTGGGAAATATGTAAATTATAATAATATAAGAACTATTGAAGATAGGACTGTGGCATTAAAAAAATTACATAATTCACAGAATATTTCTGATGAATTTCTTAAAGAGGTAAATTAACTAGTTTTAAAATATTATTGATTATTATTATTGTTGTAACTAAATATTTATTTGTTATTTTAGCTCAAAAATTATACAAAGTATCATGATAAAGATTATATTTATGGATTAACACAAGATCTGGCTACAAAAAAATATATCTTTGTAATGAAATACATGGAAGATGGAAGTCTTCAAGATTATGAAGAACTATATGTTAGATATGATAATGAATATATCAGAAAGGAAAGGTATGGGGAATGTCCAACTTGCAATAGATATAATACTCATTTTTCATGGTGTCAATCATGTGATCCAAAGCTATTAACTGAAGGATGGACTAGTGGTAATGAAAAATTAGATGAATTGATTAAAAGTACACAACTTAAAGTGACTGAGTATCGTTATAGTAATCATCTCCAATGGATTTTTTATAATGATTTAACAAATATTGAAAAGATAGGTGAAGGTGATTTTGCAACTATATCCAAAGCTACTTGGTTAAATGGTTGTAAAAATGTAAATTATAATAATGAAAAAACTATCAAAGATATGCCTGTGGCATTAAAAAAATTACATAATTCACAGAATATTCCTGATGAATTTCTTAATGAGGTAAATTAATTAGTTTTAAAATATTATTATTGTAATTAAATATTTTATTTGTTATTTTAGCTCAAAAATTATACAAAATTTCATGATAAAGTTTATATTTATGGATTAACACAAGATCCAATTACAAAAGAATATATCTCTATAATGCATCATATGGAAGATGGAAGTCTTCAAAATGATGAATATTCTGATGAAAGAGACAAAGGATATGGGGAATGTCCAACTTGCTATAGATATAATACCAATAAGGCATGGTGTCAATCATGTGATCCAAAGCTATTAACTGAAGGATGGACTAGTGGCAATGAAACATTAGATGAGTTGATTAAAAGTACACAATTTGGAGCAAGAAGATATGCTAATAATTATTATTCTTATCTTCAATGGATTCCCTATAATGATTTAACAAATATTGAAAAGATAGGTAGAGGTGGTTTTGCAACTATATCAAAAGCTACTTGGTTAAATGGTTATAAAGAAACTGTTGGAAATAAAATATTTATCAAAGATATGACTGTGGTATTAAAAGAATTACATAATTCACAGAATATTATTTCTGATGAATTTCTTAAAGAGGTAAATTATTTTATTTTTCAATTTATTTTCAGATTTTTAAATACTATTGATTATCATTGTCGTAATTAATTATATTATTTGTTATTTTAGTTTCAAAATTATATGAAGCTTAATGGTGAAGGACCTATAATTCATACTTATGGATTAACACAAGATCCAATTACAAAAAAATACATATTTGTAATGAAATATATAAAAGATGGAAGCCTTCAAAATTATTTAACTAAAGATTTTAAAAATTTAAAATGGGGAGACAAAATTAGAATTCTTTATAAAACTATTAAAGGTTTAAGAAATATTCATAAAGAAGGAATTATTCATCATGATCTTCATAGTGGTAATATTCTTCACAATAATAAATATATGCGAACGTTTATTGCAGACTTAGGATTATCATGCCCAGCTAGTCAAACATCATCATCAAACAAAAATGATATATATGGAGTACTACCATATATTGCACCAGAGGTTTTAAATGAGAAACCATATACAATGGCATCAGATGTATACAGTTTTGGAGTTTTGATGTCTGAAGTATCAACTGGTCAACAGCCATTTAATAATTTGGCACATGATTCTGATCTTGCAGGCAAAATATGTAATGGTGTAAGACCAAGATTTTCAAACAACACACTAAAATCCTATATTGGTCTAGCATTAAAATGCATGGATGCTAATCCAGATGAACGTCCAACTGCTGAAGAAATTTATAAGACTATTAAAATTTGGCACGATTCATTTAGTTATTATAATTATTATGATATGTCAGTTTATATATGTGAATCAATCAGAGAAAAGTTTGAGAAAATGGATGAAATAAAATTTGATCCTTCAACAATTACTACAGTAATTCATCCAAATGCTATTTACACTAGCAGACTCTTAAAATTTACAAACCTTTCCCAACCTGTGAATTCCAATAAAGTAACAATTATTGGTAATAATAATGGTAATTATTAACATTCAATCATTGATTATTTTCATTTTTATTAATTTTTAAAATTAACAATATCCACTCTTATGATAAATTTTTTGTAGATTCTAAACAGATTGATTTAGCTATGCCAGATTCTAAACAAATTGAATTAACCATACCAGATGAATTACCTGAATAAGTTAAATCTTGTTATTTATTTATTATTTGTTATTTTTATTTATTTTTTAAATATCTTGAGTAATGATGTTATACAAAGGTAACTTTCACAATTATCTTTGGAATTTTTTTCATTTGAAATTTGGATGTTGAATATGCACACTAAAATAATGACTATTGACAAAAAATAAATGTAATTTTATTTATTTCAAACCAATGATTTTATTTTTTATAGCATTAGTAAGTTGCACACTAAAATATTGATTTTTGACAAAAAAATAAATGTAATGTTTAATAATCATAATTGCAGTATTATTTATTTCTTACCTTTTCAAATCAATGTTTTCATTTTTTTATATTATTAACAGGTTGATATAATATTTATTAATATAAAATTCATAATTTAAATATGATAAAAATTATCAAATAAAAAGCTCATATCTAATCATTTTACTTACTTGTTGAACCACTATTGCAATCAACTTCCAGAAGAGGTTTCCCATCCTCCAGATTTAGTTGACCCAAATGGTTCTTTTCCCCAAAAAATACACAACAAAGACACAAACTATGGTAGACTGATTACAGGTTTTGTTGAATCAAACAATGTCAAACTCTCGGTCTTATTTAGAAACTCTGACCTGGAATTTGATGTTTCCCCCAATGGAAAGGGGCACTATGAGTACTAAGGATGTTAGCTGAAATGGTTTTTGAAAAAATCAATTTTGGCAAGCAATTTCAGATTTACAATATTCTTTATACCAATAGACATAAAAAAACTACTGAGAATTTTAACTATTGAGTTAAAGTGTTCAAATAATTTCAGATATAATTTTGACAACTAATAAAGTTGATTTTGGTAACTATGAAAGACTATTTCAGCATTTTGGATTTGGCAATGATAATTTATTAAGAGAGCAATTTCGGTTAGCATGCTTAATGAGCACATTAAAAAATACCACCTTCAATAGATAGCTAGCCACATTGATGCTTGAGAAAAGAAGAAATTTTCAAAATTAGAACCAGATACTGGGCATCAGAAATGTGAACTGTGAGAAACATCCAATCTGAACCAACTTTATTGTTAGTAGCTCTTATGGCAGCCATAAAATCCTGGAAAAGTCAAAAGCCACAACCTTGCTTTCGAATTTGAGAACTATGTCTTTTTCAAAAAGAAATAGGTACCTACAGCCTTCCCACACTTTTGCAGGTACATAAATTATCAAGACTGATGAGTGGGATTTTTTTGAAAAGTAATATATTCAAATAATCAATTATTACAGCGAAAGACTCCTTCATTCAGTCATTTAATTTTTCTTTCCGAAATAAAAAGTAATACAACCTTAGTTATGTAAACCAAATTAGGCATTTATATAATTTTTATATAGAAAAATATTTTTAATTCTAATACTAAAGAAATAAATTCGAAAATAAAGACCTGTGGTAAATAACAAGAGTTGTCATAGTAATATTTCATGAAGATGAGGCCATTATAAATACATTATTAGTAATGAAAGAGGATAAGAAAATAAAATATCAGCTCATATGATTGTAGAGAAAAAGGTAGAGATTGACTTTTAATAATTTTTTTTATTTGCAAAAAAATGTAGAACATTTAGACCCTTCTTCTTACTTTATAAAATGGATCAAATGGATAAAGAAGAACTTCAGGTTTAAATGGCCAATTATCATATTTTTCTGCAATCTCATTAAATTGTTCCACTGTTAAATTTGTGATCAATGTCTTTGAATCAAATGATAAATCTTTAAGAAGTTTTTCGGTTCCTGCACCTAAAGTTCTTTAAATGTATTTAAAAAAACAATTCACTATTTTATATTTATTTACATTAATAATAATAATAATCATTATGATTGATATTAATATTATTTTACCTTATCATTTCTTCCACTTTCCCTTTCCTTTTAACCAATAAATGTGATACAACATATTGATATGTTTGCCATGGAACTGGAGACCAAAATATGGAAAGAAATTAGCATATAAATATAATTTGAATTGAAATATTAATAATTCATTTGATAATAAAAGGCTTATCTTTTACCAGTGATTTTTGGAGTTATGAATGGCTTCAAATCCAAAAGAGCATATTCACCCTAAAAAATTTTCATATAAAAATATTTAAATAAAATAAATTACAATTTGTAATTAATACATTTTAAATTTAAATTTTTACTTTTGGATAAAATCCATCTTTAAATATTTGTAGCAATTCCATATCTCCAAGACCTTCTGCAAATAAATTTAATTGACTTCGTTTATTATCTCCTTCTCCTGATAATAACCTCTATCAACATAAAAATCAAAAATTTATCAGCATACATGTAAATAAATAAGTAAATAAATGTATGTGTATGCATGTGTATATGTATTGACCTCAGCTTGACGTGAATGAGTTATTAGATACATTGGTATACGTCCAAATGATTGTAATCCCCATTTGTCATAAATCATTGAAATTATTGATGATATCATTTGATCTCCCATTTTACCAAAAGGAATTTGGCTCACAGAAATAAGTGATGGATGTCCTAAACAAAATTATATTTAACAAACATACACACATTACATGTATCTTTGATTGATAGTTTATGAATTAATACCCATTTCCCAAGAAGATATTGGTATATCAGAAAAATCTTCTTTTTTATTTAGAAAATCTGCTTCCAACATTGGATCAACTTCAAAGACATCATATCTATGTTGTAATTCTTCTTTCAGTGGCTTATGTGTAGAGGTGAGAGCAAGAATTAAGATTGTAAGATTCATCTCATGAAAGTAATTTTTTAGTAATCAGGTTATTTATATTTAACACATACTTGTAAATAACTGACAATATGTTTTAATGGCTCTAAAGAAAATACTTTTTTAACATTTTTGTTTTGAAGTAAAGCATGTGTCAGCATTCCTGATCCTGTTTAGGATTTCAAAATAAATAAATAAATATTTAAATATATTTATTCATATATATATATATTTCCAAGCTTAATTATAATTAACCAAACCTGAAAAAATAGAGACCAACCAGGATTTATATCAAATACTATTGCATTTTTAGGAATCTTTATTGCATTAATAATTTCATCTATCAAAAAACATTTTTTTTTTTTTTGAAATCGTAATTAAGTAAAACTTTTATATATGAATAAAATAATTTTTTTCAATTTACTTGCAACATTTGCATCAAGTATATTTATTCGACTTCTTGATATTGAACGGTTCATAACTTTTGGTCGCCACATCTTTTGCAAAATTTAAAATTCTGTATACTGCAGATCTGCAACAAAAAGTAAAACCCTTAGAAAAAATATTATTTGAACATGAGAGGTTTCGGAAGCTGATCGTTTCACACTTTTATAAACAGATTCTGATTCTGTTGCTATTACAAGACATTAACTCAGTTATTGCCATTAATATCTTGATCACATCACAACATTATATTGGCATGGTGCAAGTCACTGAACTTTTTATTGGCTATGTATATTCTTTAAATCCTCCAAAAATAGAAATGTATGGCCCAAAAAACAAATCATATAATTAAAGCTAGGAGCTTACTCTACAATTCTATGATTTCATTTCGTTTGATATGTGTTATTACATGAGGTATATAGCTTGACAAAAATCAGGTGATTGAGCTTTACTGAAATTTTGAAAAATCAAGTGAAAAATTTTTTTGTTATATTAATATGTAGTCAACTCGTGCAACTTTGAGGCTTTAATCCCTCAATGGTAACGTGACATATCAAACAAAAGACCTTTCTTTACAATTCTATGATTTCATTAGCTTTAATTCTATGATTTTGGCCATACCATTTCTATTTTTAGAGGAGAAAAGGATATACAGTACACAGCCAATAAAAAGTTCCGTGACTTGCATCATAGTGGTAGTACGTCGAGCCCCTCAAATTTATTTGCATGAAAATCTTAGGTTCTAAATCTTTGCGAAAAAAGTTGCCAAGATGTCGAAAAGTTTAGATCGAGTGACTGGTACATTTCAAATTTGTTGTTATTATTATTATTAATATTATTATTACTATTTAAAAAAATGGTTTATTGATAATAAATAGTTCTTGATGAATATACACGAAATCGAAATACTCAACATCATTTAAATGCACTTGAACGTGACAATTACGCGGTGATTCCTGAAATTGAGATCATGTCAGGAACCATAACAAAACCACGAAGAGCTTCTGAAGTTGATGTTAGTGTCAGTAAGTATAAATTAGAAGCGATAGCAACTAAAATAATAATAATCAATTGATTTATATTTATTAGATAAAAAAACCAAAGCAAGAAATAAAAAAGAGCTTGTGAAACAATTGGCAGTAAAAAGAACTTTGAATTCTTTAATAGAAGAAGCAGTAAGATTTATAATATATAATAATTAATGATTAATTTTATTATTATTATTATTAAATAAAATGAGGGTTTTTATAGGGACTTGAAGAACTTCCATCAGATGTTCCTAATTATCTTACAGCTGCAGTTGGACCTTCTAAATTTCCTTCAAGGAAATTTTGCTCAGTCTGTGGATTCTTATCAAAGTATACTTGTAGAACTTGTGGAATGAAATATTGTAGTTTAAAATGTTTAGAAACTCACAAAGAAACAAGGTTAATATATGTTTTTGAAATTTATAAAAATTTATAAACTTATTAAATGTTTTATTTTATTTTTTAGATGTATGAAATATACTGTCTAAAGTATTTCACGTCTTTTGCTTCATCCAGTTCAATACTTTCTTTTCATACTTTGAAAGATCATTAAAATTTTGATATTTATTCAAATATTTGAACAGTTGGTCTATTCTCCAGATTAGGATTCCAGCAACTTTTCATTAATTCCGCATAACTTCTAGGCGTATCCTCAGTTATCTGAGGCCTTTCCCCATTCCAAATACCCAATATAAGACTTCCATCGTGTAGCCTGCCATAAAATGGGGTTTTATCCAAGGTAAAGTAAATTCCCATATAATCATTCCAATGCTGTAAACGTCGGATTTTTTTGTGTACAACATTCCTAATAATACTTCAGATGGCATGTATGGAAGCACTCCAAAAGTTTCTTTCGAAATATTATCATCTGAATTATTATTATTGTTATCGTGGCTTGACTGACCTAAGCTCAATACCTATCTCTCTATTGCTTTTCCAATGATGCATCATTAGTCCATTTCAACTCTAATGGTTTATTAATTGAATTTTCATAAAAAAAAATTTTTATATCTTCTTTTTCCCAACAACTACCATCATCACCACTTATTCAACTTCATTATCAGGAACTCCTGCCAAAGAATCATTTAATTCTATTTGTTTTACATCACCTTCTTCCAGCCAATATCATCATCATCAAAGAATTTCTATCAAAGAATCATTCAATTCTATTTCTTTTCCTTTATTTATTTTTTACGCCATTGGAATTTATTTCTTCATTAAAGAGTGGTATTTTTATTGGTGCAAACTTCGTGGTGATACATATCGATCAAAATCAACAGTTACAAAAACAGTTCAAATTTTAATATTATTTGTTGTGTCCCTAAATTTTTTTACAAATATTCGAAAATCAATTTACTCAGATATTTGAATATATATCATTTATTTCGAATATTTGTTTTCGGATATTAATATTAATTATTTCGGATATTCGTAATTATTTCAGATACCTATATTTATTTTGAATATTCGTAATCATTTCAAATATTTGTTACGATTACAAATATTTGATAGATAAATTTTAATTCCTCAATTTTCAAGTATGGGTGGATTAACTGATTTAACATTAGAAGATAAGCCAACTCATGTTCGTGAAGGTTATCTAACAACCAATTCTGAAACCTTTTCATTACTATTACCACCGAATAATTCATCAGCCACCAACCAAGAAAACGTGATAGGAAAGGTAGGCTACATGAAAGCTTCATTTAGTGACGATGGAAGTGTAAGAACATGCCAAGTTCAATATAAATGTCTTCTCAAAACCAAATGGAATATGATTGTTTTTCTTTTATAGTAAATATATAATTTAGTAGGTGTACTGTAATTTGTCAAGTATTTATCAAAATTAATGAATTCGAAATAAACAAACAAATGATTACAAATATTTGAAATAATTACAAATATCCAAAATATTTGGATTTACGAATAGAATAATAAAAAGGGGTGTAAGATTACGGTTAGGAACCCTAATTAATTGTTTGTTGTCCCATTAAATTGTTAATAAACAAATATTATTAATATTATTTTTAGATGTCTATTTAAATAAAATAAGCTTCAAAATTTTTGATGAATATTTACATACTTAATATTGAGAATGATATTTTAAGTGTGTGATTTGTGATCAGATGACTTTGTCAAATAATTGTGTTATTTTTTCTTAAATTTTTTTTGAATAAGCATTTCTATTTATTATACAGTTGCTACAGAGGATGAACGGGATACATAAGAAAATTTTATTTAAAATCAATTGTGATAAGATTACTAATCTTGCCGCAACGGATTTTCATTTGTTTTTTTTTATATGTGAAAGCAAAAATTTAAAAATTCGTTATTATAGTCCACTGTGACAAGGTTTGAGTTTACTAAAAAGAAAGACTAATAAACTGTATACATTATAGAGAAAATAATATAAAAAAAATAAAATATATCTTCTTTTCATATTCTTTAAAAGCTTTACCTACAACTTCAAAAAATCCATTCATTCCTAAACATAATAGAATTATAAGGTTGTCTTTTCTCATTTTGATTATTGATGATAGGTCAATTTAAATTTAGACCATAATCCATTTTTATTAATTTAAGACTTGCTGTAATAGTTTTTTTTGTTCACGTTAATTTCGAGTAACATTATGGCACAGTTGCAGAAAATTTACGTGTCAAAATTAAAGCATTATATATTTATCTTCCAGCTTGCCGTAATTTGACTGTTCCATTCTTATTCTTTAATCTCCTATGCGAAAGCAAAGGCGAAGCTTTATATATAAACTTACGTCTCAATCATCAATGATAGATCGTTATGTATTGATACCTTAACTTTGGCATGCTTTGCAATAGTTTTTCCGTGGCGTTGAACAACATTTTCGCTTATTTATTTTTTCAAAAAGTTTGGTTTAATTACCATTATTTATTATTATGCATGTATGTATGTATCTATGGTGCATGTCAGTGTATAAATTACTAACTATATTAATATTAATATCAATAGTTATCACAAAGTCTAGATGCTTTTCCAAAAACAGTAATAAAATTTATCTATGAATTTTCGGGGTCCTCATGCACCATATAATCACCATAATTCATTTTTTGTCCAAGTATGGTACTGAAATTATGAAATTGAAAATTGTTTGTACTAGTTGCACCAACGGTTCTGCTTATCATTATCCATTTAGAATTAGAAATCAAATTAAAAAAATTGTAAATTATTTTATTTATAAATAAGAATTTTTAATAATTCTATTTAACTTTAATATTAATTTTTTAAAAATCAAGAAAAAATGGATGGAGATGCAAAGTTAATATTATCATTAATTGCAAAAATTAATATGAAAGTACGTTAAATCAAACAATTTCATATATATATATATATATATATTATATATTAAACAGTCTAAATTCATTTTGTAAGCTAGCTCTTTGCTTATTAATTTTTTCTTGAAAGTTACCATGTAATAGTGGTAAAAAATTAGAGATTTTAGAATCAGATCCTTTAATGTTACAGACAGTAAATTCAATAATCGATTTATCAAGATATAGACTTAGTTTTATAGCAGATAATCTTGCGCGTTTGTTAGAGACCATATCAAAGGTATCTAAATCTATTTACCTATCAATTGATTGTTTGATAATAATAAATTTAATCCTAATAGTAGAATAATTTTCCTGGTGTCATTGATAAATTTTTTAATTTATTAGACAACATTACCGAATGCTACCGAAGAAAACATTCCGATTGATATTTTGCAATCTCAATTATTCATTATTAAAATACTTTCAGCATGTGTAATAAATCATTGGACATTCGTTCAAGGAATAAATCGTTCATTAGCAAAACAACCACAATCAGAAACTACCCAAACACCTTTGGGAGGTTCCAAATCCAATCATAACTATCATAATTCCACAAATGGTCATAGAGTATTCATACCACCAAAATCATCTAATGATCCTCCTCCATTAGAGGATTTTCTTGCTAAATTTATTTTAAGTGTTTTATCAAGGTTTCTTCAGCAAATGGCTAATTTAGAAGATAATACTAATAGCGACAAGCAAAATTTAAATTTAAATGCTCAAAATCAGGCTTCAATAAGTTTATCTGCAAATTTAAATTTGGGTTCTATTATATATGAAATTATCTCTGATATTTACAGGCATGCTGGCCATGTTATTTTTTACATAAGCGCCTCAAATTGGAATGTTGTATTTTCAAGAATTAAGAGCAGAATAGGTTATTTGACATCTACAAATGATGACTGGCCAGAGACTGCAGAATTAAAATTTTTGGAATGCTCTGATTTAAATTCAAAAAGATTGTCAATAGTTATACAAGGTTTTAACATATTTTTATATCAATTTAATTAAGTTTAAATTTAAATATATATTAACAATGTTAATGTTTGTATAGAGTTATGTGGTTCATTCCTTAATCTTAAAAAGTCGGCACAATTAGCTATGGCCCAGGTTTTACGTAAATCTATTTGGAATTGGATTAAAGTTTTTCCTGAAGAATTTATAGCTTTATGTCAAAGTGAAAAACGTCTGGAAGGTGGTCCTGAAATTTTATTTGATATTTGTAATAATCTAGCTGATAACAACCGTAGGAAACAATTTTTTTGGCCATTACAGACAATGTTGTTGATTTTGTGCCCTGATATTCTTCATAGTGCGGCATCGAGTGAACGTACACCCGTTATGTCAAAAAAAGTATTTCATACACATCTTTATTTATTATTTAAAAATTGTCTTTTATCTTTTGAAAATTAAAATACAATAATTTATAATTGTGAAAATTGAATAATTTCAGGTGGCTTTTCTTGAGAATTTGAAAAGTTCTCTAAAAAGGCCTCGTTTAGCTGAAGTTGCCGTTGAATGTTATGTTGATATATGTAAAGCTTCAACTTATGTGTCTAGGAAAGATTCAAAAGCTTTACGTTTGATTGTACCAGAAATCGAGAATGATTTACAGGTATATTTATAAAGTAAAAATAAAAATAAAAATAAAAATAAAAATAAAAAAAACCAAATTATTTATTCATTCATTAATTATTATTTTTTTTAAAAAAAGGAAAGACTTTTTGATCCTGCTAGAAGCTTGACATACGATAATCAATTTGATCAAAGCCTTATGACTGATTGTTTGATTGCCTTATTCAAATTAAACGATACTACTTTAAAATCATTAATTCCGGTCTGTCTAAATGAAAATGCACCGAGTGTTTTCAAATTAGTATTGGTTAAAAGCTGTTATGTTATTGCTTCAGATGTATAGTCACAATTTTATGTTTATTGTCTCTCTTTTTTTTTTTTTTGAGTATTTCTCAAACTTTAATAACTTTCTTAATAATTTATTTTAAAAGGAAAATAAATTTCCTTGGAACCCGCAGCTTTCAACAATGTATCCTGTTCTTGCTGCACCACTTCGAAGTTTATTTCATCAATATATTACCAGTCGTGATAAGTTAGATGTTAAGAAAAAGAAGCAAACAAAAGAAAGACCAGACGAAACCAACGAAAGAATGGAAATTATTTTAACGATCTTGAAATTGTATAAATCTGATCCTTTGCTAGTACTTATAGTAAGTTCCAAAACTAATGATTTTCAAAATTAATTGATAAACACATTTTAAAACTTATAATGATAAAATATATTGCATTTAGCATAGTGATGCAAACGAGAACCCTGAGGAGATTCAAATGGTCATTTACGGGATGACTCTATGTGTAAACGATTACAATCCTGTAATTCGCACCACTGCAGCCGAAACATTATTAAAGTTACATGATTTAAAATACATTGAACAATGGAGTCCAAATGGTAAAAAGATGCGTAATTTTTGGGCTATCAGGTAGAGTAATTTTTGGTTTTTATTTTTATTTTTATTTTGTTTTTCTAAAAATACTTAAAATAATATTTAATCGAGTATTCATTCCTTTTAGTTCACAAGTTATGTTAGCTATTGCTAGGCAAATATTAGAATATAAAGAACCTGAAGAGAGTACAAAATATTTGCTTGATCTTTTACTTCAATTATTTAAACGACGTAACGAATTCTTAAAAGCTCATAAGGTATTTTTTTATATTATATCATGCTTTTGTTTAATGTTTTGACATCATTGATTAAAATATCTTTTTTTAAAAAAATTTTAAATAAAAAAAAAATAATATAAAGGATGAATCTCACATTGGCATTAATACACCTGAAAGGCTTGGCTGTAATATTGTACTTGAAATTGCATTATTAGTTTTGTTATGCTCATCAGATACAGAAATTTGTTCAATGTCAATGAGTTGTTTTGGTCATTTATGTCAAGAGGCTCAGCTAACTGCTGAACTTATAGGCGACGAAGTAGACATTCAAGCTGTTCCACCCTCAGAATTACCAATTGTAGAGAATATGGATGTATATTTGGAGTTATCTTCAGAACCATCCATAGTTCCAGGTAATAAATATATTATTAATAAATAAAGAAATTATGGAATGTTGGATTTTTTTTTAAAATGTAAATAATTTATAGGACGAATTGCACAACAAAAACGTATAAGAAAGTTACTTCGGTTGATGAAGAAACCCACCCCAGGAAATCTTGCAGCATGGGAAGAAGCTTATAAACGTTGGAAAGTATTGACATCATTGATTGCAAGGTCAACAGATGACCAAACAATATCAGAAGATATGGGCAAAAAAAGAATGGCAAAAATGGCTAATCAATTTACTGTAGTACCTACAGATGTAAGTTATTAGGGCCATGCATAGTTCTTTATTTTTTTTTTGTGTATATGCCTCTGTATGGAAAATAATTTCAAAATTATATTTCAACAATTTATAGTCTCAATCAAATGAATGGCTGAATTACACTGGATTTCTTGCAGCAATAGGAGGGTGTTGTGTTAACGAAAAGCAAATAAATATAAATGGTGATGGCAGATTTTATGATCCTTCAGGAAATGAACATAATGAACATATAATTGTAGGTCCTCAAGGATCAGATTATCATTCAATGGCCGAGCAATTTGTTCAAGAGATGTTTGATTTGTTGGTATGTGATACAGTTTATGTTCGTGAAAATGTTAAAGAGATGCTTGGTTCAGAATTGAGTCCAAGATTATATGTTATTCTTTTTCGAAATCTTGAGTCAGTTGTTTCACGGTTTTTTGATGCAGATGGGGAGGCAAAGTCAAATGAAAGATGCACAATTTTTGCGGAACAAGCAATATCTATTTTGAAATTGATACTTGAACGTATTCAAGATGCATCCGAAAATTTGTATACAGTTGATCTTGGTGGACTTGTTTTATCATTTGCCCGATATTTAAATAGACTAGAATCCAACAGTGTGGCACTTCGTGTCAAAAAAAAGATGTGTCAACTCGCCGAAGTATTAATGATCAAGAAAGATTATATTACCCTCCGGCAAGAGATCAAATTAAGAAATAAATTATTAGAAATATTTATTGAATGGACATTGGATTATTCTATGGTAAAACCAGATACATATAAATTAATTATTTGATTGATTTTTCTCAATCTCGTACTTATACATTTTATATTGTTAAATAAACTCAAAATAGAAAACTGATGGAAAAGGCAATGATGATATTTCATCGAGTAAGAGTGAACGAATGCATCGTGATCTAGATCAGGCTTGTTTAAAAGCAATTGTTTCCATTTTGGCACAATTGCCTTTACAACCATCGGAGACAGTACATGAAGCAGATCTTAGCCTTGTTAAATCACGTTTATTTTATAAATATTTCACATTTTTCATAAAATTGTTAAATCGATGTCGTATTTTAGAAGTAAGTTAAATTACGAAAAAAAAATAAACTAAATATGAAGTTAATTAAATTAAATAATCATACATAAATTTTTATTTTATTTAAAGGCCATTGATAGCGGAACACAATCTGCAAAAAATAATCCTGATTTACAATTGCTTTTGTCAAGGGTAAATATATATATGAATGTATAGTTTTGTTCAATTAAAATCTTATTATAAAATTTATTTATATCGTTTCCTTTTTATAGTCTAAAGAATATGTCAAAGATCTAGGTCCATTGAAAGATTACACTATTTTGGCATTAAGTAATTTGCTTAGTGCTAATGTGGATTCAGGACTAAAGCATTCTCTTTCGATGGGTTACCATGAAGATACTAAGACAAAAACTGCTTTTATGCAAGTACTTACAAACATATTAAACCAGGGCACCGAATTTGAAGGACTTGCTGAAAATGCAATGGATGATAGATTTGATAAGCTTGTGGAGGTATTTAATAGGGTTACTCTCCTCTCTTAAATTTATTGATTATTCATGAATTAAAATTAATTTTTATTACTTTGTGTTCTTTTTTTATATATATTTCATAGCTAATAACTGATTCTGATTTGAGTATTGCGCTTTCACTTTGTGAAGTCTGTCCTGTGTCTGATATTGATGAAGTTTCCCGAGTGCTTTTAGCTGTTTTTGATTCACGTCATCAAACCATGCCTTTGCTAAAAGCTATTATTGAAAAAGAAGTAGCAAATACAGGTACTTGATTTATTAGATTGACTAGACTTATTTTAACCAGACAGTTCTAAAACAAATAAAAAATTAATTATTAATATCTGTTCGTCTTGACAATTATTATTTATTTTCAAGAATATGAGTCAGATTTATTCCGTCGCAATTGTATGGCCACTCGTATGTTGACAGCCTTCGGCAAAACTCATGGAGCTGAATATTTACGTAAAACCTTACAGCCACTTTTGGCTAATTTGTTAAATCAACAAAATGATTTTAGTTATGAGCTTAATCCTGCAAATTTAGGACCTGATGAAGACATTTCAAAAAATTTACAGAATTTGATAAATACTGCAAAATCATTTTTAGATGGTATATGTGCATCAGGCCGTAATATGCCAATGTAATTGCTTGTAATTATGTATATATGTATATGTATATTGTATAATGTATTTAATTGTTTGTCTGTTTTCATGCATTTAGATTATTTCGTGAAGTCTGTCATTATATTGGAAAATCTGTAGAAAAAAAATATCCACAGGCGAAATGTACAACTATTGGTGCTTTTATATTTCTTCGATTTTTTAATCCAGCTATTGTGGCACCAGATAGTGAAAATCTTTGCGATACCATAAAAAACGCAAAAATCCGCCGAACATTATTGCTAGTTACCAAAGTTATACAAAATCTTGCAAACAATGTTCTTTTTGGTGCAAAAGAACCCCATATGATTTTGTTGAACAATTTTTTGGATGATAATATTGTTAAGATGACTGCTTTTCTTGAAGAAGTTTCCGTAAGTAAAACACAAATTTCATGAATTTTATAAGAATCGTCATGATTTTAATTTTGCTAAATTCAAGCCTCTCTAATTAGGAATTACCTGTTGCTTCACAACTTTCCGAACACAAATCAAGGGAGGCATCTAATATACATAGATTAAGTGATGCTAATCGGAAAGCATTCCATAGACATCTTGTTGAAAATCAAGAAAGAATTGCTAAAGATCTTCAAACACGTAGGGTAAAATCGATTGGCACTACAGTGCACAATAATATATCTTTAGATTTTACTTATGCAAATAAAAAGTCTTGGGATAAAATTTCAACTCTTCTTGCACAAATTGGTCCACCAATTGAAAGTCAGAAGAAAGATTTTGCTGTCATTGGAACAAATCATTTTGAAACAAATAATCAGCTTTTTTCAGAATTTATGCGTAGAAATGCAAACAGAAACATCGATTCAATAGTATCTAAAGAAATATTTTACAAAGGAGGTGTTTCAAAAGTTAGTTATAAATTTATATTATCCTTTTGTTTAAATAAAAAAAAAATAAAAAAAATTATAAAATAGGAATTAAAACAAGTTTTTCTTTTAGGAAAAAAGACCATTATTTTATTTAATTTTACGTAGACTTGAGCCTGATTACATAGATATGGATCTTTTAATGTATCATATTTTACATGTAAGTGTTATTTAGATCCCGTGATATTGCATAATATTTATTGAATAGGTTGGTTGAGATTGCTTTGTTGTTGTTTTTTTTTGTAGATTATTGAGCCGTTTATGACCAAACCGTATGAAATTCTCGTTGACTTGACTAAATTTGGGCAATCTAACAAAATTCAATCTCAATGGATTCAACAATTTATTCTAATGCTTCCATTTCATATAGTTGATAACCTAGCCACATTATATTTTTATAATGCAAATACAGCTTTTAAGAACTTTTCCAAAAAAATTACATATATCCTTTTTTTACAAATCAAATTTTATATTTTTGTTTATAGAATAAAAAACATATTTCTTTAATCAAGATATACATCCCCTTTCTAATAAATTATTAAAAAAATCAATATTTCTATGCAGTTTGAGTGAATTATATGAATACATTGCACCACATGAAGTTCGATTACCAAAAGGCACAGGTTAGCTAAATAATTTAATAATTATATGAATTTATAAAGTCTAATTATGACATTATTTTATGATTTATTTAGCACAACTTGATACAGATAATACCATTACATCATATAGTCAAATTGTAAAATTAGCACATTATAAAGCACCAATGCCAGTGACTATGAAAATTGGCGGTGAAAATATCCAAGTTATAACGGTAAAATTATTAAAAATCATGTTGAAATTTTATCTTTCAATTTTTATTTCAACATATGAAATTTTATAACAGGCTAAAAAACAAGATTTAATTTTTGGATTGAGCTGTCAACTTAATGATGTATTTCATGTATCAGAGATTGAGGATATTACATTTTCATCTAATAAAAATGTTAACAATGAATTTGCAATTAAACAAAATGGCAGACCATCATTTATATTTGCAAGTCCAATGAGAGACACAATTATGCAGGTAAAATTTAACACGTTTTCTAATGCAATTATAATTTTAATATTTCTTTTTTTTATATATTTACCTCCTTCAATTTACATTCTTTTAAGGCCATTCGTACTTCTAAAGCAAAATACCAAATAGCAAAACCAAGTAAAGTCACTGAAAGAATTTTAAGACCAAATGATGTACCAGGAACTTTGCTAAATATGACATTATTTAATATTGGAAGTGAAGATCCTAATCTTAGGCTGGCTGCATATAATCTGCTGGTCTCTCTAAGTAATGTATTTAACTTTGATGTAGGAAATCAATTATTGGCTACAAAAGGTATATTTTGGAGTTTATCATCATCATCACATCATTATTTATTAATATTTTGATTAATAATTAATTTCAATATATATACATCAATATTTTTAGGTTTATGTATTCCAGCAAATAATACAAATTTTATAGTTGGGATAAGTGAAAAACTTGCTGCTTCAGAAAGTCGACTTACTCTTGATTTTCTAAGGGAATTTTTTGTTGGGTTCAACAAGTCAAATACACCAACAAAACATTTATGTCTTCAATATATGGCTCCTTGGTTGTTAAATTTGGGTCAATTTATTAAAAATCCATCAGGAAATCCGCAAACAAACAATAAAACAAGAGACATAATCCGAAAACTGATTGATCTGACAGCAAGAGAAATTGATGTATGAATTTTTTTTTTAATTATTTATAATATTATTCTTTAGATCATTTATATTTTAAATTAAAGTCTTTTTGATGTTTTGCATTAGTTATACACTACCGTTCAGTCTAAAATTTGGAGTACTTTAGCCAATGTAAATGAAATCACAAATTTAATAATCGATGAATTTTTACTGTATGCTGTTGAACATGGTATAAATTCTACACAATCTGAAACTGTAGCCAACACCATAGTAACTTTATCTTCACCAAGCATCCGTGGAAAAATAATAGCCAGATTGAGAAAGGTGCTTAAATTAATGCGTGTGTGTGGGGTGGAGTTGGATCAATTTTATTTTCAAAAATTTTATTAATATATATATATTTAGGTTATTTCAAGAACTTCTTTAAAAGCAACAAAAACTCTTACTGATAATCCTGAATGGCCTGAAATCGCAGTTTTGGTCCGGTTTAATTTAATGTTATCATTTAATAATGGAAATATTCACCAATATCTGCCTGAATTATTTTATATTGTTTCAGTTTTGGTAGCAACTGGCCCTCCAATTATAAGGGCATCAGTTCATGGACTTATTGTAAATTTAGTTCAATCGTTATGTACATCAATGCCATTAGAAGATTCCAATATGAAAAAACTTGGTTTATTATTGAATGAATTATCTGAACCTAACTACCGTTACTTTTTTGGGCTAAACAATGTATTTGGAAATGCTTTTATGATTTCTCCAGAATCTATTAATGATATATCAGACAGTATGCCTTTAGCATCATTAGAAAAGATTGTTCAAGCACTTTTGGACGTGATGGTATGTGGCTCTGCTTCAGTTGGTAAGTTAACAATAAATATTTTTATTTATGTATCAGATATGAATAATATAAATATTAAACTGAATTGAATATCCGCATACATGTGTATATAGACATGTCAAATACATGGAGAGCACGTTGGATGGGGCTTGTTGCAAGTACAGCTTTTCAACATAATCCAGCAATACAACCTAGAGCATTTGTAACACTAGGATGTTTAGCACGTGAAGAAGTTGATGATGATCTTTTATATCAAATCTTGGTAGCATTAAGAGGAGCGTTGTTAATGTTTACAGAAAATGATTGTTTGCTTATAATAAGCATTGTTATGTGTCTTACAAACATTGTAGAAAACCTACCACCAGGTTCACGTTATTTGTTACCATTATTTTGGCTAGCCATCTCACTAGTTCAAATTGGTCATGTTCCAATATTTCCAAGTGCAATATCACTATTACAAGAAGTTTTACGAACTTTAGACAACAATAATGTCTTTGAAAATAAAGATATTTCTGAAATACTTTTAAATGCTAGAATTCCATTGGAAGAAATCGGCGTTAAAATGGACAGTGAAGCAGGGTTAAATTTCGAATATTTTTCATTCGCAATTGCAGCTACACTACTTAAAGGATTGAAAAATCCAGTCACGAAAACTGGCACTCAAAGTTTATTAACATCATTTTTAAACATAGCATCTAGAGTTGGGAATAAACGTCGAGATGATATTATAGATGCCAACATGCTAGGTTATCTTGCAGCATTGTTACCGGTATCGGCCAAGAATCAGGATATGAAAGAATTGTTATGGCTTTGTGGAATTAGTGATAACGAGATTGATAATTCCGAATTAACAACAACCTATTTTAAAATCTATGATAAATTGGACATTCCAGATAACGAGGCTGCTTTCCTATTAATTTCATTGATGATAGCAATTTTAAATAATGCAGAAAATGAATCTGAAAAATTGTTTCTTTATGGATTTTTGGCTGAGGCTGCTAAAGCACTACCTGGCGTTTTTTCATTAGTGTAACCTTTTTTTTTTCTTTTCTGTTTAATTATTTACATTGTCAAATTCAAATTTTCCTTAACACAGATTAATATAAATTATTATTATTATTATTAACAACAGATATGACAGTTTGCTTCCAAAGATGACACATATAATAAACAATTGTGAGACGATACCGATTCTTGATTCAGTTCAATCCATTCTTTACACAATTGTATCATCGGAAACTAAATTTTCGTCAAAGGGTAATAAAAAACAAATGTCATCGTATCTTGATAATCTTGGATTTTCAAATTTGATGGAATGCGGTTCATTTCAAGATATTACCAAAGAAAAATTGAAAACAAATGCGTTACTAGCAAGTGATTTGGTTGATAAAATAATAAATGGATAAAAAAAACAAATTTAAATAAATAGATTTTTTTTTTAATATACATATATATATTATTTACTTTATAAATATAATTTTTAATAATTTTATAAATAATACAAAATGATTAATATTACAAAAAATAAAATAAAATAAATAGACAATAAAGAATAGAATTTTTATTATTTACATATAGTAGAGTTTTTTGAAATCACAAAACATTGATTGTAGTGATCTTGGTTGTGAATCCATTTATTTATGAGAAATAATTTAAAGTCGAAGAAAGTGCTTTTGTCTGTTTATATAAGAATAATGATTTCAGTGAACAAATCAGGTTGGTAAATGTCATCAAAGGGTCGTTGAATGTTGCTTTGATAGAGATAGAAATTTGGGTTTGTAAGAATATGTATGATCTAGAGAAATCAATTCTCTTTTACCAGTTCAATTGCCCGTATCGATTCTTGATTTAGCAGATGTCTAATAAAAGCCTTGATTTAACTAAAGCTCCGAACGGTCCGGTTACAGTTTGGTTCGGATTCGGGTTTTTAAATTATCATTGAACGCAAGAAAAAATTATTTTTCAAGTACAATTAAACCCTCGTTCCAGCGAATTATAATTAAATCCGCGCGTTTCAACGAATTTTTAAAAAATCTCGTCACACATTATGAAAACATACAAAAATTCGTTGAAACGCGATTAGTAATCTCGTTTCAACGAATTTGAATGAAATTTTTAGCCAATTTGTTGAAACGAGGTTTGACTATACAAGCTTCTTGTATACAATTAAATTAATTAGTAGCACTCTAATCAACAAAGGTTGCACTTTAATTACTATTTAGCAATTTAATCATGAATCTGCGCCTCTTGTGTAATACAGTGATTTAATTCCGAAATAGTATTTCAAATAAATTGATAACGTTATCGGAATTAGAAATTAAATGTCAATTCGTTGGTCGACATTCTCAATTCCGCATTAATCAATTTTTATAATTTATTTACATATGTAAACTCGATAAAGTCGGCCATGAATGGCTGGGCATGATGGTCCGAACCGACTTTTCAAGAACACGCGACTTTAAATTTTTAGTATAATACTGATCTTTATATAAGTTGTTCGGAAGATCGTGAAATCAACCTTTTTATAGATACAAATATAATAAAAACATTGTTCATGATACAAAAAAGAAATGGTTTTCCTAAATGATGCAAGTAATGGTATAACTTAAAATACAAAATGTATTGTTCATGATAGAAAAAAGAAACACTTTTTCCGAGATGATAATAATAAATGGTACAATCGATGATGTAACTAACAAAATAATAAATATAACTTACTAGATAATATTAATATTTATAATATTTGAATATTACACGTTACTAAAATAGTAATGATGACCTCTCAAATGCGAATATCATGTGAGACCGGCTTATCGATTTAGAAGAAGGGTTGGCCCGACTTACAGCTTATCGTGATTTTATCTAGATTGACCGACTTATCGAGTTTACCTATGTATTCCATTTTATTTATAACATTATAATATGAATTTTGCACTTGGAAAATCTATATATGAATCATTCTTTTAACATGAATTTTATTTTAAAATATTTGAAATTTAAAAGTGAGCGAAATAAAAAGAATGTGAATATTATGCACAAAGAAAATAATTTTGAACTGTTGGGATGCGAAATATCCTAACATCCCTTTGCGCAATGATGTAATTTTTCATAAAATGGACTATTTCGTGGCCAAATGGAGCATTGGTTGAGTAGTCTAATAAATCACCACAAAAACATATAAATAGACCTGCTATCAGATCAAAAAAAGGCAATAAAAATAACATCCGAATTCAAGGGTGCCAAAATGGTACTCGTGATTTAATTTTTACAATGCATTTGAATGCGAGAGTTGAGTCACGTACCAGAGTAGTTACTGAAGTTTTATTTATAAATTTATTATTTACGTTTTTGCGTAAAAATTCTAGAATTTGTTTCGTCTGTATTCGAACTGGGTTGACAAAACCCTAGTGACGATGACGGGACTATCGTTTGCAAACGGGTCAACACATCCCTTGCTGAAGATATTATAGTCACGGACGCTCGCAATGGCTCAAAAAATTAACGAACAAATTCAAGGGCAAAACAGTGGTATAAAAGATCTAGTTATCAGAAGAACATCTTGAATCCATGAAAAAACAAAATACTGTTATTTATTACAAAACACAATTGAGGAATTAGCAACCAAGTTTACGAAACTGGAAATTGGCAAGGACTCACCCCAAGGGTTCAAAGCAAAAATTGAAATATATAGCTGTTATAGAGACCGGATGGGAATGTTCATAACATTAAATCAATTAATTAAAGAAAATGATCGAATAATTAAGAAGTTTTGGAATTGAAAAGAAATTTAATTCTAATTAAAATATATTTGAAGCAAATTCTTAAAGAATTTAACATGTTAACAGAACTAAAATCCCTTGGAGAGATGGCTGACTTTAAAGAAATTTTATGAAAGCATTATATATAATCAAACAAGGAGAACAAAAGAAGAAGATTATCCATAAACATTCGGGGAAATGATAATAATTGTACTTATATGGCTGTCAGGAGGGGGGAGGGGCAAAAACATTTATTATAACAATAACAATAATACAGTTCACCCTCTCTATAATGAACATCTTAGTAAACACTCTGTAACGAACAAAAGCAGAAAATTACATATAATGACGGAGAGTTCATTATAGAGAGAGTGAATTGTAAATCAGTGAAAATAAATTTTGATCGATGCAAAAATTAATTTTTTATTACAATTTAGAATTTATTTTAATGCAATAATTCATCATTATTGGTTGATGCAATAATTCATCATTTAGCTGTAGACTAAATAACCATTACCTTGACAAAATCCACCACTGAATATAAAATGTTAAAATGATGTTTCACATATTTGACTGAATCGAGATTATTCGGGTCTACCCCGATTCCCCGACAGGATGTTTTCTAAAGTGCAATCATAAAACTAGTCTCAATTCAGTTTGTATAGGGTAGTCAATTTAGTTGGTGAAATGAGATGTCGGGGAAATGGGCGCAACCCAAAAGGAATCGGATGCAGGATTCTTGAGACTGCCACCAATTGAGGAACCCGCAACCAAACCAACAGAGATTACTAAAAAACTCGGAACAGATTATTAGGTATATAGTAATAGATTTGAAAATATAAAAAATATTTAAGTTCTATTATTTCACTTTCAAACGTTGAAGATGTGCGAGTTACATCAATAGTTTTTAAATAATAAAATAGATAGATAGATAATGATCAATAAAAATTTTAATCGAAAATTGGGAAAGGATTTTAATTAATGTGTGATCGTAGATAGATAGATTAATGATTTTAATTTGCTAGCAGTAGTAGTAGTAGTAGTAGTAATAATAATAATAATAATAAAATTAAAATTAAAATTAATTCTGTGATTTGACATTATTGTTGATCCAAGTATGAATTATTATTTTTATAGTTTATATTATTTATTGTAAACAAATTTTATCTAATTCTGATATGTTATACTTTGCTACGTTCACCATGATGTCTTGCATTTTTAATCCCTCATCAGAGAATATTGATGGCGGAGTTGGATGATTTAAGTATTGGAAAAACAGTTTGTTTATGATTGGTAGGATGTAATTGGACCAAATATAAAATCGATATTTATAAGAAACCTGTATGTAATTGTTATTACTATTATTAAATAATAATGATAATAAATTTTGGATAGATAGAAATAACATACCCTAACATCTGGATTGATAAATATCTTATTGTAACCCAATTTTCTAAAATCACTATACACCAAACAACATTCACTTGCCTCAAATGGTAAACCTTCTTCAAGTAATGGCATCAAGGCACGAAACCTTACATTATGTTTCACAAAAGGTTCAGCATTCATGACTACCACACCATTCCAACAACTGAACACTTGTACTGGCTCACCATTATAGATCTGTTGTTGAACAGTAGGGTTATAGAAGTATGGATAGTAAGAGGTCGGAGGCCAAGGATAACTGTCACTTACATTTAGCGATGATGGTTCGGAAGAGTAGGAAAAAGGAAGAGGTAGTTCACGTGTGGCAAAAGTATCATAGAAGGTCCAATAGTAGTCCATGGCACATACAGCATCATAATCATAATTGTTTGTTTCTAACAGTGTTAAAATATCTGACACTGACCATAATATATCATTAAAATATATGATCTTGTCAAATTTAATAATATTATTATTATTATTATCATCATCATCATCATCATCATCACCCTTCATTGGTTGGCTAAGTGACAGTAATGGCTTTAACACTTGATTTCTTAAATTAGCCATATAAGGAATTCTTCTATCGTAACGTTTGGAATTATCATCGGTAATTATTGTATTTGCCACACCTAAAAGGTTAAGAGAGGATTGAAGAGTGTAAAGAAGTGACTTTGTTTTGTCTTTGCTACCTGTGGTGTAGTTGTTAAAATACATATGGCGTATATGTGTGTGAGTATGATTCAAGTGATGTGTCATTTAATGTCACGTTAACTTACCATTTTCAAATATTGACACATAAACATTCTCTGGTTTTAATATTTGTATCAATTTTAATAATTGTTCATTGAAATCATATAATATATCTTCATTATTATAGAAATTTGCAGCTATAAAAATCTTTTGTTGTGGTAGATTATATAATGGTAAATCTGATAGACTGTATGCGATCAAGATTAAATAAACGGCATATGAATTGAATGAGATAATGTGTGTATATGTGCATGTGGAGTTTAAATAATATATATAAATTAATTAACTAATTAATTAATTAATTAAAATTCCGAAATTAACAACTGACTTCCATAATGTCATCTGATTTCCAATCCAAAAACATGCCCAAAGCATCAAAACCATCAGCATCATCACAAGTACTTTTGTATTTCTTTGACTTGATGATGTTCGTCTTCTTCTCTTACTTGGCATAAAACAAAATTAAAATATTTTTTAGTTTTTATATTCGTTTTCTGAAAAACCACTCTGTAATTAATTAAGTCTCTTACATGGTAAAAATGGTAAAAGGATTGTTACATATTGATGAGTTATGATTCCTCATGATCTTTTTTTTTTCTATTTTACTTCCCAAAAATTAAAAATAATTGAATTGTTAATTTAATTTGTGATCCACAGTAATTACTATAATAACAATAATATATGAAGCGTTGCCCAAGGGTAAAAAGTAAAAACGAGCAAAAGAAGTTGGTTTTTTTGTTACATGCAACCAGACGAAGTGTACATTATTGTTATGTCACAAAGAAATTTCAGGGATTCAGGGACCAAGATTGTTTGACATCACAGTTGTACTGCCTCCTCTCATTTGTTCAAAAAAAAAAAATCAAAAAGTGAAAGTGCCAAAAATCAACAATCTAGAAAGAATTTTTTGGCTAGCAATATCCACCACATTAATATTAATTTAATCTAAACGAAAAAGTAAAGGTCGGATAATTTTTTGATTTCATTAAAATCAGTCCCAAATTTGGTTAGCACGACAATTCTCACATGGTGAACATTGGTATTACCAAGGATTTCAGGGACCAAAATTTAATCATTACCATCACAATTATAATGTGATCAGTTTTATAATATCCCATTTGTTATCTTAAAAGAAAGAGCTGGAATTATCCTTTCCCAAATGAAATTGGATATGGAAACAACTTGTCAATTTTTTTATTTTAGGGCATTTCTAAACTTTCCAATTAATAATAATAACAATAATAATGTTTAACACTTATTCCACTATTATAATTTTTTTAATATATATTACACATTCTCCCAAAACCTGTTGTTTTCACACTTCAATTTGTAATGACACAAAACTTTATTTTTTTGGTGGCTACAAGGAGGACTATTCAATAGGCAGTGATGCCTTTTATTTAGATTTAGGAGAGTTGTTTAGCAGGAGAACACCTAAATGAATAGAAAGATCAAAAGCAAATGTTGAACTAATGCATAGTTCTGTGTGTAAAACAGCCAGAAACTCATTTATATTCATTGGAGGAACTTACAAAAATGATCATAATCCCAGAGAGAGAAAATCCACTTATTGAATATAACCATGAATATGATATATGGCTTACCTTATACTGAAGAACCTTTTGATTGGCAAATAAATACTTAATGTGTTTCAGATAATAAAGGAACTGCTTATATTTTTAGCAGATATACCCAATTTACTCCAACTAACAATATTATGCACATATTGGATACAGTTAATATGATTTGGTCAACAGGGTCAATAGAAAATTCACCATCATATAGACATGGATACACTTCTATTATGTTATCTAATGGTGTGATTGTATATATTGGAGGATGCAATGATTCTGAACGTATGCCAATGAATCTGGTATTAATTATTTTTGTTTAATATTGAATTTTGTATCTTTTAATTTTTTATTAGTTAATAATTTGATTATTTTTTTTAAATAAATGTTTATGATACAAAAATTAATAAATGGTCTTTATTTGTAAGTTATTAAAAAAAAATAGTTTAGTTGTTGAGAAACAAATATTAATTAATTGTTGATATTGATATTGATATTAGAGCACTAGAGGTCAAGATATTGGTTTTTGTGAACATCATTCTGCAGTCTTGGGTGAGACTTTTTAAAAAATACATTAATATTATATATTTATATATTGTCAATTAAATATTAAATATAGGTCCAAATGATTCTATAATTATATTTGGTGGTTATAATTATCATAATCATAATCATAATCATAAATTTCTATATCCTCATTTAGCAGTATTAAATACTGCACATGCCTCTTGTGAATGGTCAACACCAAAAATTTCAAATAATGCTGATACATCCCCATTGCTTTATGGACACAGTGCAACCTCAACTGACAAATATATGATAGTTGCATTTGGTATATTAACAAGCTATCCATATATTATTCATGGATTTAATTTATATTTAAACTTGGTTAAATTAATATATCTTTATATTTAAATTATTTAGGTTATATAAGTTCTAAAATCAAAACTAAAAAATACAATAAACATTTATATATTTTTGACATGGAATCTTATAGCTGGATTGATAAATTTATTGTGTTAGAATCACTACCAAAACAACCTTCACATTTTCCTGTTAATCCTTATTATAACAAATTCATTAATCTTTTTGTCATTTGGTGATTTTAACTTTAGTTGTTGGACATATTTATATGAAGTCAATAAATAATTAGTTGTATAATTGGATTATAATATTATAATATTAAGATAATAAATAATTTATTGTGAAGCTCAATTGATTAATTTAATTTACATTGGTGTTTTGAGAAGGGAAGAAAATTAAGAATCCCAGAAATGGTTCCTTTCCAAATATTGTGGCAACACTTGATGTTATTGGAGTCTTTAGGATTGCATGTGAAAATGTACTTGGTGTTATGAGAAAAATAAAGACATATTGCTTATGCTTCTTGAAGAAGCATTTGTTTATGATCCTTTGATATTAGATTTGTGATACCATTTATTTATAAATTTTTTAGGAAAATAAATATTTTAGAGGTTTAATATTTTTTAAATGCCTATATAAATTTATTAAGTGATGGTTGTAGTACTTGAGTAACAGGATGAATATCAGCAAATAAACGATTTGGCAAACTTTGATTTTTCTTTGCTTGTGCTGCCAATAATCTTTCTAATAAATACAAATAAATAAAAATGGATTAATGTATATTTGGATGTATATGTATGTGTGCATATATATATATATTTAATAATAATTATAGTTACCAGCTGCACTTCCATGACGTTCACCTTTACCATCCTTTTTGAATGCATATGAAACAGTAATTGGTTTATTCATCAAATATTGGCCATTCATAGCATCAAT
>CAJVPN010000421.1:0-28486 GCA_910592215.1 Entrophospora candida
TAAAATAGACTATTGTCTTGGCCCGAGTGATGTCATTTTTTTGCTCTTTGCGACGAAGAAGACGCAAAACCCAACTTGATTGAATTTTTATTCTCGCGTAGCACGGTGTGCGTGTTTTGTAACACGAAAAGCAAAAGCTCACATTGCGTTCTCAGTTGTAACCTTGTTATTCTTTTAAAATGATATATTATTTATAATGATAAGAAAATACAGATAATCTCATTTATCTGAATATAATTAATAAAAATACAATGTGTTTAGTTATTTCTTTATTTGTACATTGCACTCGTGATAAAAATGTAAATTGTTACAGAGGAATTGATACTGTGAAACAAGGTCAATCCGAAGTTTTCAAAGTTATAGGTGAAAAAATTATGAGGGAAATTTTGGATATATATAGAAATAAAGATTCACTTCACAAAATCGTTGAAAAAGTTATCAGAGAGAGGCTATGATGAATAATACATTACAATGGAAATTTGAGCAATTTATAAAAACAGCTACATGGAGGAGACCTAATAAAAATTTACATGTTCATTGTTTTATAGTACGAATGAAAAATAAAATCCCAGGTCCTGGAGACTGCTTTAGCTTTGTGGTTACAAAGACTAAAATGGACTTTGATTTACACGGTAGATCTTAATAAGGAGGTAGATTTATTGTGTTATCTTGGAAATGATATTATCGGTTTATGTGCAAGATTTATTATGTATGATAAGAGGTGTGAGCCACCATCTTCTGACAAGATTACACAAATCAGAGATTCAGATGAAAAGTATAAACTAATTGATACTTATGCTCTCAAAACAAGGCCAAGAAGTGACACAAGTCATATATATATTAAAAGAGATAAATGTGATAAATGGGTTTACTCCCCAAATGATGGTTATGCTTATAAACGTGCATATAGAGAAGCAGTAGCACATGAATTACTTTTCCAAAGAATAGGAAAATATTTCATGGTGATTATATCTCATATGAGGATTTAATATTAATGATCCCATTAAAAGATTATGGAAGAGAGCAGTAAATTATGTTATTGGATCTATAGTGGAAAAACCTAATAATAGGACAAGATATACTCCAGTCTGTAAAAATAAAATTAAACGATTTCGAAATTGATCCTTCCTTCATCTATGAAAAAGATGGCCCCATTTGTGAAAAAATAATAAAATTATATATCATAAACGTTATGAAGAACATACAAAGTAATACAGATAAAATTGGAACAATGTTAAAAATAGAAATGGTCACAGAAATCCCTATATTAGCCACGTAATATAACAGCATGTTCTTAATTTAGAAATTCTATATATAACTTCACGTATATTATTTTTATTTTTTTTTCTGGTTATATTTCGATACTACAACCCATATAATATAAGCGATAAGTAGTAAGATAAGTATATAAAAAAATCAAGTCAATTACACATAAACATTCTAGTCATTAAGAATTACCCCTATTTTTAATCTACGACTCTGTTGTCATATGTCAAAATTTTTTTATGTGTCAAAGACAATAGCTCCGCTATTCTGAGATTTACTTGTCTATTTTTGTCATTCTAACATGTAATATATATATTCTGATTTGTTGAACCAAGTCATGTATAATATCACTACTACATGTGATTTCCTGCTCTCTACAAGCAATCTCGGACAAAAAAATAATTTCTGGCAAGTGCGAATATATATTATTATTATACAATGTGTTATTGGATTTATATCAGCGATCCGTGGTATTTGGTTTCCCAATAGATGATCGATTATTTCGTGACTTGGCAATATAGTTTTTTGATTCAAATTTTTTGTTCATTTATTATTGCGACTATGTCTCTATAAATTTAATCGAAAAAATATTATATAACATGTCTTTTAAAACTGAAATTAAAAAAAACAAATTGATGAATATAAAGAAAAGTTAGTTGCAAAAGAAATACAGTGTGTTTCAAAAAAAATGGCGCGCACAAAAAATCACATATCTCAACAATTATGCAAGGTAGTAGATAAACAAAATTAGATTCATTTGAAAACTTATCGAATGTTTTATTAAATAAAAAAAATCAATAAGAATTATACCATTGTTTTTTTCTAAAAACCAACTCACATTTCTGTTTCATAGACATAATAATATTTTTGACCGTTTCCCGAGGAATTCTTCAACCATAAATCTCTCAATTCATCAATATTTCTTGGCGTCCTTTTTTCAACATTATTTTTATGATATACCACATATTTTCAATGGGATTAAGGTGAGGACTGTTGGATGGCCAGTTTATTATGCAAATTCTTTTTTCAAAAATGAAGGTTTTTGTAACATGTGATGTGTGTTTTGGATCATTATCCTGTTGCAAGCGCCATGTAATAAACATATATACAAGTATTTATTATCATTCAAACAAGTTACCCAATCGTTTTTTGTCATGTGAAGATTTTCATTTTGACGCATTTTTTTTTGAAACATTACTATATATGGCGATAATTTTGATATTTTGTTTCACTAATTGTCAGTCAAATATATAGTTGACTACATAAATCTGAGCACGAGCTTGCGAGTGAACAAGGCTAATAGAGTTATTTTTAAAAAGTTATATTTAATATGCAAAAGATCACCCATACAAACAAAAAGGTTAGGGATTTTTTCCCATAAAAGAATTTTAGAATGGACCGATTTTGTTCATATCCGGATTATTAATCGGGAATCCAATATATATATATATATACCTCGAGAACAAGAAAAAAAGTAAAAATTTTTATAATCAAATATTACTCATCATGAAATTCAACCTAATCATTGCCATCATCTTTAATCTAACGATTGGCCTAACACTTGTGCCACTCATTGAAAGTAAATAATTTTTAAATGATCACACTTTGGAAAAAAATTAATTATATGTTCTAACAACACTATGTTTACTATACAGGTCATACAATTTGGGTCCATAACAAAATGTGGCCAGGTACATATGGCATGCTTTCAATCATGCAAAATGGATATGAAATGAGTAATGGAGGTTCATATGCTCACCACGGTTTTAGTGTTGAAGTGTTTGATGATATAAAAAGTTTTAACCTTTCATTCTATGTCCAGCTTTCAGGTGAAAAAGATAAGAATCGTGGACCATTCACAAATGACCGGGATTACGAATGGAAATTTACTGGTAGTGAAGATAATTGGGATATTGAAGAGCTATCCTAGTAATATTCCCCTTTCTTATTTCTTTACTAAAAAATTTCTATCTAAATCATGATGTTATATTTTCATATTAAATTTACCATAGTTTAATCATTTCATTTTACTATACAATTAAACAATTAATTTAATTTTACCAATTTCTTAAAAATACATTACATTCTGGGATTTACTTGCATTTTGATAATACCGATCTTTAGCATGTTTCATAAACTTACTACCTGGCCGGTAAAGATATTTGATTACTGCATGCTGTATTATTTTGCAGAATTTGATACCACAAACGAAATGTTTTCTAATACATGGATGCTTAAAAACAATATAGTTGATGTTTTAAATGAGTGAGAGCCATCCCTTTATACCAATAATGACATTTAGCACATTGTCCATATGAAATTTCTGTGGACATGTATTTTCTAAGAACATTAATAGGCATATAAATGTACACATATATACGTGAAATTCAAATTAGCCAATCAGAATTTCATCCCACTCAATTTCACATAATTTCAATTTCACATACAACAGACACATGGGTGAATCAAAGATTCGTGCCTTTGGCACTGCCCTTATTCCAAGTAAAATTGTGACTATATTCTACCATTATATGAAAATTGGCTATTTATTATATTTTTATTATTTTTATTTTGAAATCATCTGGTTATATACTGCAAATAAAAATTATATTAATATATCAGGCGAACGTACTGGTATGCGAATTTAAAAACAATAAAAATACAATAGGGTATACCTGAAAAATTAGGTCACATGAAAAAAACGTGTAGGTATTATTATCGAAGCAGCATGTTATCAATAACAATTCATTTTAATGAGTATAATACAAGATTTCTGAATCAAATTCATTTAGTGTGAATTTTCGCGTCTAAACTTTTTTTACTTTTTTTCTTCTTTTTATAACACCTACTATGGATTTCTCTTGCATCTATTTCATCTATAACACTCTCTAATAATTATTAGTTATAAAGATAAATAAATTCGATCTTATATTAACAATATATTTATTTTATTATAACAAATATGAAACACTTGCTCAATTATATGACTACTTTTATGTAAAAAAGGAGGATATAATAGCAATTCAAGAAAACGGCAATGCAAATCATCTAACAATGCATCAAAGTAAGACAGAACACAATCCGAAGGAAAACCACTTGCAGATTCATATAAGTTGCTGTTACATTTGGTGACATTTATAACAATTCCATTCTAGAAGTGGAGGGTATCGGTCGCGTTTACTTTGTCGAAAATTATTTCGTCAACAATCATTTCGTCGACACCCATTTCATCGAAAATTTGTTTCATCGAAAGTTCATTTCGTCAAAAGTTCATTTCGTCAAAAGTTCGTTTCATCGAAAATTCATTTCGTCGAAATTATTTCATCCTCGAACCAGAGACCGAACGAGTTAGATGTAAGGAGTGTGGGAAGTTAGTTAAGAAATTAGGTGAGGAAAGTGGTGTATGTGGGAAGTGTGAGGAGAAATTTGTTTAATGAAGTTTTTTTTTTTTGTGACGAAATATTTTCGACGAAATGAACATTCGACGAAATGAACATTCGATGAAACAAACATTCGACGAAATGGGTGTCGACTTGTCGATGGAATGAATCAGACCCGCTAGCTTTGCTAAATTTCTAAGCCATATATCTTTTGAAGTAGTTCATCTACTTTTGCTTTAGATCGTTTTTCTACCTTTTCTTCTTGGTTGGCTATTTCCAAGTATAATTTGTATAATTTTTCAATACTATTATATACTTCGTTATACCAATCTTTGAAATTTTCCATTCTTTCATTATAAGTATTTTCATTTAGAGCTTGTTTATTATTATAATCTTATAATCTTAATTATAATCTTAATCTTAATGTAATCTTAATATATCATATGTAGCTTAATTATTTTCTGTAGATTTTTTTTATATATAACTTACAACAACAAACAAAATTTTAATGTAAATTACTCAAAACTAAACTAAAAACGGGTTTTTTTTTCGATACGATAAAATAAAATAAAATAAAATACGAAAAAAAAGATTTTTTTTAAAAAACAAAGTATTCAATTTGATCGATTATAAATTAACAACGAAATTCTAAAGCAATTAAAACTCCATCTTCCGTTCCACAAATTAACCATTCGCGAGTCATTAAAAGGCATTTGATACCACAATCAACTTCAACAAGAGCGGCAGCTGGAGCAAAAAGGATTTTCTCATGATCATAAGATTGTGGGGAATGATCTGACATGGTACGATTGTTCTTATTACTTCTATTATTATTAGATGGTCCGACTAGGTATTGTTTTTGTGAATTATAAATACAATTTCTTTTTCGATTGTAATTATTTGTGTTTGATGATGATGATGATGAAGGGTTAGTATTATCATCATTACAGTTTTGCCATGATCGCACTTTAATAAATCCATCCGAAGAGACGGAAACAAGTCTAGATGAATTACATTGAAGATCCCATACTATGTCATTATGATCTTTTGCACTGCCAATTAATTGACCTGTATCAAGATCCCACATATGAATAGTAGAATCGGCAGAAGATGAAATAATTCTAATTGTTTCAATAACGATTGGATCATTAATATTTTTATTATCAACAACATTATTATCTATTAATGAATTTTCTATCGAGTCATGTGTATTTGATGATGATGATGTTCCTATTTCTTCTATTGAATTATCATTATCTATTTGAGGTTCGTTACCATTGCCATTTTCATTGCTATCAATAATATTATTAGTATCGTTATTGGTCAAGTTCAAATCATCTAGATCCATATAATCACCAGTTTCAGAAATATCGGTACCACCTGGTGATGCTGACCCGGATCTTATAAATTTTGATGTATTGATGTGAACTAAATCATTATGATGGTTGTCTTCTAAATAAGAATTTTCTTGATCAAATGATTTGATTTGTTGTTCCAAAGTATCTTTATACCATGTTAAGCAAGTAATGGCCCTGGTATGACCTTCTAATCTTTTAATTATTCGAGGTTTCCTAATTGATATATTTTCGACCGATGACGAGGATTTTTGTTTTTGAGTATCATTGCCATTGTCAACATCATCATAATAGAGATCCCAAACTAGAATTGAATTGTCATTTGATCCAGAAACTAAATAATATTGAATGTTTTCTTCATTATGATCAATGATGTTATTTGAAGAAGAAGAGGGAGAAGGATTTTTTGGAATCAGTGATAAAGCGCCTACTGTTCCACCAATTCCACCAAGCCTGTGTAAGCATTCACCATTTTGTAAATTCCAAATGCGTATGATTTTATCTACTGAACCAGAAAATAATAAAGTTTCATCCGGCATCATAGTCAAAGAAATTATACCGGCCAGATGACCATGCAATCTATGTTTTATTGAATAATTATTATCAAGAGCGTATACAATTATTGTTTTATCCCAGCTACCAGATACTAATATTGTTTTACCTAAAGCCAAACATTGAACAGCTTCAGAATGATGATCTAAAGTAGATAAAAGTTTTTTACTAGGTAGCTCCCAGATTTTAATCGATTTATCAAAAGATCCGGTATAAAACAAATCTTCAGAACCAGATATACACGTGATTCCTTCTTTGTGAGCTTGGAAAACGTTTTGTGTGAAATGAAAATTCTCCCAATTCTGTTCAACCAAAACATTATGTCTATAAAGCTGGAAATAGTAATCAGCGGATAAAGTGTTATGTTTAAAGGATTTAGGAATATCTGAAAGAAAATCGGCGGATGTACAATGCTTCTTCCAAAGAACATTGTCGGTGGCGCGAATTTTCCAAGCTTTAGAAACTATTTTAGAAAATTTAATTTTTTAGAATTATGGATCAACCAAATTTGAATATATATAAAAATATAAATACCTCTTCTTATTAGGCATAAAGTTTTTGGATCGACCAATGCGAGTAAATGTTGGGCTAGCATTGGTTGTATTTCTGAAATTATATCTTTTTTCCGATGTTTTTTTAGAATGAATTCTGACAATTGTTGAAATTCACCATCGGAGAGCTCTTCTATTAATAGCTGCACATGACTTAGGCTGCCATTTTGTTCTTCAGATACCACACTCGACAATGGCATTGTTTGAGAGCTACAAGTCCATACGCAAATCCCAATAAAAAACAGAACATCTTATATCATCTTTATATTCTTTTTTTTTAATGATGTAAATAGGCAAGATTTACAATTAAAAAAAACACTTTTATTAATAAAGATAAAATTAGAAAATAAAAATTTTAAAAATTCTGTCAAAAAAAAAAAAACTTATATATTTCTCATTTGTCACATGGAAAATAAATACACATGGCGTTGATATAACTTTATTTTAATCAACAAAAAATGTTTTCATTGTTAATGTGACAATGTGACAAGAAAATATATGCAAGTGAATACAATAATAACAAGTATTCTTCGAATCTGGATCACCTTACTTATGTGGTTTCTCTTATCATTTCCCATTAAAATCAAAATACTTGTATCAGAACTTGTTTTTTTCTAATCTTTAGTAATCATTTTTTAAACTTCAAGGTAATAGTGGTAACTCTGCTCAAAAATTTCAAAAAATTAACTCTTATCATTTACAAGTCATTTCGGTATAAATAAAATACACGCGAAATTTATTTTGTTTATATTAGAGTTCTTAATTATCATAATTGCTTGTTATATAATAAATTTTTAAATAAACACTTTTATAAAGACGTTTCACGATGTGTAACATCTTTGTTGAACGTCAATAAATATTTATTTGTAAAAACGTCGTCAACTAGATTATTTTTTTTTGGAATTCTATCATGTCATTATAAATATCCAATTATAGAATAATCAGAACCAGAGAATATGAAATTGGGTTTTACTTTAAGTAGAAAATCTAAAAATTTAAAGAAAAAAAATTTCTGAACTTGGTAACTGTATGTGGAAATTAGTAAAAAAGTTTTTTGTACTTCTAAATCAGTCATGATAACAAAAAAAAAACAATGCATCCCCATATCACACAAAAGCGAGTAGTGTGAAAAAAAAATAATAATAATACTAGATTAAAATATAAAAAGTATGGTGTAGGGTGATTGGGATCAAATATGATAAATTGGTTCCATTATAATCAATCACTTTATGTAATGTAATGCAATATAATGTTATGTAATATAAATTAGGTAGGGTACTGAATAAACAACAATGACCCCTGAGATCTTCTTGCAGAAATACATTATAATATATATTATGCATGTATAATCAGGCCTCAGAGAACGAGTGAGTGTGAGAGCGAGAAATATTTTTTTGATAAAATTTATGCCAATGATTCATTATAATATATTTTTAGTTCAAGTTTTTTTGCATTCACACATGAATTTATTGATATAATAACTTGATTATATTATATTCTTTATCTGTTTCTAATAAGGTTAACAATTTATTATTTTTATTTTTTTTTTTGCGTCATATAACGTGCTCTTTCAATTATGAATGGCATTAAGCCACTTATAGAGATGATTATTTATGTTTCTCTCAACTAAAATTGCAATTGCCAGGAAGCTGACTAGGAAGTTGTAAAGCTATTTATTATGCCAAATTCACTATTAGACACTTTTGACTAAAGTCCAACCAAAGTTGAAAAAATGATTCCTCGTGTCATGTGGAAATAACATGTATCATATGAAAGATAAAAATTAACTAATAGGTTTATGACTCTAGCTTCAACATCTGAGGATAGATAGATATTGCTATAAACTAATTGCTAATAACGGTATAATTTGAAATTGCTGATTGAAAAAACATTGTAGTGAATAATTTTCATAATTCATCAAAAAAATGGTTTAAATCATTTGATTGTTAAAAAAAGGAATTTTATTTTTTCAAAAATTAAAAAATTAAAATACATTGGACAAAATGTTCTTCGCGTTAAAATACACAAAACTTATATATATATATAACATTCTAAACATTTTTACTTTTCTCAAAAGTTTATATAGTAAAAATTAATGATCAAGATTATTTATGATTTTGCGCGTTACATATATTTGTTTTGCAATTAGATGACCGTTAAAAATTCGGATATGTCGAAATTATCCAATTTGGTAAGATCAACATTTCAAAATACAAATCGTCATTCAAATATGTCACACGTAAACGTATAAATTGCACCTAACGCGAGAGATTTCCAGGTGGTTCTGACCTTTATCTTTGTGTTCGTAAGGATAGAGCTTTAACCTGGAGAGGGATAAATATAAATGCACGAACATATCTTTGATCACCTGATCCGTCGAATTTATCTGACCGATACCCAAAGATTAATCAATATCTCTCTTGTATGTTTTCCCAGGCTGAAGCTCTATTCCTACGAACTGAGGGATAAAGGTATGGCCTTTCGAAAATTGCTCACATGGGCTGATAAATTCAATTGTAATTGGGGATTGGAAATTATCTAATTAAATTTATTAAATTTGAATACTACCTAAATTTGGCCAAGTCCGTCAATTTTTATTAATATTAAAAGCAGTATTACAGTCCCGCCTCTTTTTATATACCCCCCTATTTATATCCCAACCTTGATTAAATCCCACAGATGAGCTGTGACGGATTTCCCTACTTCGTTTATATCCAATTGAGTTATATCCCATCCCCAATTTTTGGCACCGTTATATCCCAAATTTAATTTTTTTTAATGATTTAGTTTTTATGGTCCAAAGTCAACTTTACAAATAAAAAAATTATACCTTGATAAAGTTCTTGTTAAAACAAAAAAGCCTCCCTCACTATTCACTTTGTTGACATACAACCAAAGAATACACATTTTTGAAGAAATCAAGTGTGAACATATAATCGAAAATCGTAATTTGTGTTTTTTTTACGGAAATAAAATTTTCACTATCCACTATCCATCCAATTCATTTGTGGTATTCTAGATCATCTTGAAACGACCAAAATAGTTTTCAAACAAAAATTTGATTTTCAATGTATCTTGTTGATAATGCAGGTCGTTTATCAATATTTACTAATTAAAAAAAGATAATGACGTTAAAAAAAATGTACTCTTTAAAAGGTTTTTCTTGGCATTTTTATATATGTAGTCATTTTTCTAACATTGTTGTGTTTTATGCAACTTCTGACATCTCTCTTAGCGTACCACAAGATAATAAATTTTTTTGTTTGTTATTGTTATGTATTGTAAATGTCAGAAAATTATGATGTAGTCGTCATTGAAAAGTAAAAAATTTACTTTATATGTATCTATCTATATAAAAAATTCCTTGGTTGATAAACGATCTGCGAACCAATGAAGCAATTGTTAAAATCATACAACGCGAAATTATAACCACGATTTCTGCGCCACGCCACCAAATGTGGTTGTTATATATATCCAATGATGGGCGTATAACTATTATATATAACAATTATATGATATCAATAATAGTTGCTATAACAGTCAAACGCCCATCACTATTTATATCTTTTACTGCATATGAAGCCTCTAGATCTGTTGATCCATTTCTATAAGTATCTGCAAATTTTCAAGAGGAACGGAATCAAATGCCAATGCAACAATTTTTTCTTGATGATTTAAAGTAATTTACAGCTATGAGAGCCCAAAATAGGAAACAATCATCATAATATATACTAATTAAGTCAAAATTTTCACTGCCGTGAACATTAAGTAAAAAAGAATGTCACAGGTCTCGGATTTACACAATGATAGAAAAGAGTCATTTTAAAATGATCGACAAAAATGTACTTGTTTTTCTAAAATCGCGTGCAAAATGATTATAGATAGACTTCACGCACCATGCAAAATGTACCATTGGACAGATTGGTTGGTTCACAAAAAAATGGACATACATATAAAAAAAAATTTTTTTTGATGTTGTTTTTTTTAATAGTAAACAAAATTAAAACAGTCAAAGCTCGTTACAGTGAACCCAAAATTTTGTACGGTTTTTTAATCAATACAATACTAATGTTAATAATAATAATAATAATGATAATAATAAATAAATAGCACGTCGGGTTTCGATTTTAGCTGATGCCTAATACTAATAAAAGTCTCGAATTAACGGATTGAGATAGTAAATTCTCTCGATATAACGGTTACCAATTAATATTAATATTAATTTAAATTTCGGTATAACGGATTTTTGAAAATTATCCGCTAGACCGAGACTCCGCTTATTGTTGCAATTTGGCAACCAACCATCTGATCCATAAAATCTTCTTTTCGCAATTTACTGATGAATTGCAATCCTTTTTTATTTCAATGTGTTTCCATAAACGACTAGATTGAAGATAAGGCTCGTTGTATCCATATATACAAGGCGGAAAAATTTTCTCTCTCGAAGATTTTCGTCTTAACTTTTAAATTTGAAAATAATGATTTTTATTTTTTATAGTTTCAGATGGATAACTATTCTTCCATTTGCATATTTAGTTTTTTCCGTGTTTTAAATTTATTTATTTATATTTAAAAATTACAAAAAAATATTAATCAGGTGTTTATTTTTTCACAATATTCACAATATTACAAAATTTAAATTTTGATTCATGAAATAAAATAAGTTGCTATCAAAAATATAGTCCTTCTAAGCCAACTATAACCATACATCATATCAAGCATTATGACTTGTATGACATGATGGTTTTTACCACCATTTTGATTTATTTTTTAATTTTCTTGTAATTATTATGATTATATTTGCTTTTTTTCTTATGTATTTATTATTTTCTAATAATAGCTGATAGATTCAGTGGTCTTGGTGTATGCTATTTCTTCCTTCCATTTTTGGTACTCTTTGTGTCAGCATAAGATGATGGATTAAGTTCATTATCCTGAAAACTATTTATTTTAAATCATGCAATTTTTATCAATAGTTCAAAGACATTCTATTTTTAATTGACCAAACTAAATTGATTAAATGAATAGTGGGTGGGTGGCCGACCCTTTGATTATAATCATGTGATTTCCACTATATTTATATTAAATGTAAAAAAAGTTCTTGTATACAATAAGGGGATTTTATTAAGATTTTATTATGATGTGAATTAGGACATTGAAAAAAGTTCACTGTAAGCCATTTCCACTCTAACGAGATCGCCATAACGAGCTTTGGCTGCAAAAGATAACTTTCAAAAACATCATATTAAAAAAGGCTAATTGATGCAAAGAAAAAATAAATAAATTGCAGGCTACAATTATTATGGCGTGCCGTGATAGACAAATGTCTGAGATTAGGCCCGTATCCATTTAATAATTAGATACCATTTAAAGTCTATTTTAAAAAAATAGGGTTGTTGTAATCAGTAGAGATGTGACATGCGCATGAAAAAAAAATGCAATGCGCGCATGATTTGAAAAAAAATCATGCAATGTCCCATACATAATTCTATTCAAAAAAAAACTGCGAATTTTTTAATTTTTACCAAGTTATTATTGATTGTATTATTGATAGAAAATGACAAAATCAAAAATTTGGCCTCATTTTGTTAAATTTGGTAGAATTGAATAATTGCTTCTAAAAGGAATTGGTCCACTTTTTCCTTTATATATATATGATAAAAAGCGAAACAAATTGACATCTGAATGTATTTTAATTACAAATTAAAATGTCCAAAAAATACCAACAATGATAATATGGATATTACAATTGATGATGATAAAAATCTGGGAGGCGGAAATGATAAAAGTGATAAAGAAGAAGGCAGTGGTAGTGATAATTTATTTTGTATTTTTTTTTTTTTTTTTTTTAGATAAAAAATTATTAATATTCTTAACTGGGCATATTATTGGATACAAATAATATATACAATATATACCTTGGACATAGGCCTAATTAATAATTGGACTTTTGTCTATTACGGAGATTTACAAATTATATGATAAGCCTTACCTTGACATATTTTTTTATGGGATTATGGTATAATCCACTTTTATCAAATTGTGTAAATGGCCATACATGGTCATCAATGATATCAATAATGGAGTCATAAATATTCTGAACAAAAGTGGTACTGACGTGAAGAATTACTTCCTTAACGGTATAATTTGTATATTCAAATCCATTAAAATCCCTTTTTCCGTGTCCTCCTTTCTTCTTTTTATAGAGGGTTCCTTTGCTGCACTATACTTATTAGGTAGAATCAGCTTTCGAGCAAAAATTTACTGGTCTATTAACCGAATTGAATATTTTGTTGTTGTTGATGTTGATGTTCATCGATATTAGTAAAAGCTATTTTTGAATTGGTTTGATATTGTTGTTGTTGTTGTTGTTGTTGTTGTTGTTGTTGTTGTTGTTCGTCGATGTTCGCTTAATATTCCTCCACTTTGCTCATCTTATACTTTTATAGTAGAGATTTTTGTATGCTTTTTACCCCTATATAGATAGATAGTAACTAGAAGTAATTCTAGATCGTCGATCAATTTTTATTTGCATTCTGATTTCAATTCAAGAATAAAATGTCAGCAGAAATCGCAAAAGGTACTGTTAAGGACATTTTAACTTATGATGAAAAATTATATGCATCATCTATTGATCATGAAAATCCACTTGATGTCAAAGACTCTGAACAAAATGATAAAAATCCATCAGATCAAAGAAAAGATAATGATTCCAACGCTATAGAAGATAATAAAGTAATTATTAAAGGCAAGGAGAATAAGGATCCCATTGAAAATGTAATTGGAGAGGATGCAGTGTCTGAAGAAAAGATTGATTCGGATGAAAAAATAGAAAGAATTAAGAAGAAGATATCGAGTAAAGAAGAGGAGGGGGAGGAGGGGGAGGAGGAGGGGAAGGAGGAGGAGGAGGAAGAAAAAGAGGAGGGAGAGGAGGAAATCTATGAAGTTGAAGCAATTATTGATCATAAAAAATCAGGGGTATCTAACTCTTTTCTTTTTTGGAATAAAAATTAATTTTATGAAAAAGATTTAAATTTACAAGTTTAATATTTATAATTTTAGAATGGAATGAAGTATTTTATTAAATGGAAAGGTATTATTATTATTTTAATAGAAAGCATGGATCTTAATATTATTGCAATATAACTATTAACATATATAAAATAAATCTATATGTATATTATAGGTTATCCTAAAAATCAAGCAACTTGGGAACTTGATAAAAATATGTAACTATTATTTAAATATAAATTTTATTAAGCCATCATACAATGAACTGTTTAGCACATCTACTCATACACCATATATTTATATATTAAAGTTTTGCTGAAGATCTTATAAAAGATTATTGGGCAAAACTTGAAATGACTAAAAGTTCCAAAGATGTCAAAAGCCCAGTAAAATCTAGAACTACAGCTACGGGCTCCAAAAACACGGCACCTACAACCCCTAACAAAGACAGGAAAAGAGCATCTACATCATCACCTTCTGTAAATCAAGAAAGTAAAAATCAACATACTTCAAAGAAAGTTAGAATAGAAGAAATTAAGAATGAACCTGATGATAATACAAGTGATAACTGGGATGATGATGTTATATCAGTTGAAACTGTTAGTCGTGATGAAAAATCTGGAGAATTATCGGTTTATTTAAAATGGTAAATTATTAATAATAATAATATCCATGATACTGTTATGTAATAGTTGTATTAATATTAACATTAATTAGGAATGATGGAAATACTTCAAGACATCCCGCTAAGGAAGCAAATATTAGATGTCCTCAAAAGGTAAATTTTATTATATATAAATATATAAGAAAATCAATACATATTAAGAAAAATTTTTCTATTTATTAATAAAATAATAGATGATTAAATTTTATGAACAACGTTTGACATTCTCAAATTAATTAAATGGCAACAACCATAATAATTGGTTATATTAGAAAAAAATCGTTTATTTGAAAATTATATTATTTTTTTAAAATAAGGTGCAATATATCATTGTTGTTTAACAAGAATTATTACTATCAAATTTATGATTTTCCTCGGATTATTTTTCTTAGGGAAAAATATATAATAAATGCAAATATCTATTTTTTTTTAGTATAATTGCTTTAATCCATTCCTTCCTTTCGAACAAAAAAATTCTAATTAATGAGTTGTTTAATACATTGCAAACAAATAAAAATTGAATATTGAGCAAGCATTGACAGATAGAATAAATTAATTAACATAAAAATAATCATTTTCATTCTTTTTTTTTTTTTTTTTTCAAATATTTCATTCTTTTAAAAAATGTCAACTACTACTACTGGGCAAAGGCCACATCGTCGTAATGCGAGTATAGGTACAATTAGCACTAATGGTTCAATTGAAAATCTTTTAGCAGCGCTACCAATCCCACAAGTCGATAATGACAATACAAGACAACACGCATCTCAACAAAACATACTACTCGATTCCCCAAAAAACCAAAACCCAAACATTTCTATCATTAAAGAGAAAACTACCAACATATCACCTTCATATGATCCACTTTCAACAAAAAAACAACGAAAACCCGATGGATCATTTATTAGTCCAAAATCCTCTGGATTAGACATTAGAAAAATTCTTTTTTTTTTTGTTTTCTTATGGGCTCTTGTCGTATTTTTATCTAGTCTATTCGGAATAGGTTCAGTTGATGAAGAATTACTCATTGATAAAGATGTCCCTATTAATGATCATACTATAGTTAATGAGACAATAATCGATGATAATAAAGACTCCCCTAATGAAGAAATTGATGCATGGGAAGAAATTGCACAAGATGATTGGGAGGATACAACTCGTCTTTTAAATATTGATGTTGATGATAATAATATTGATATTAATATTACAAGCGATGAAGAAGATATTACTGAAAACATAATTCCCACGCAAAATGATACTGGTGATATAAAAGGTAAATTTGGATCTTCTGATGATTCAATAGATTCAACACAGATTGGAATAACCAACAAACTTAAAAAAAAGAAACAAACCAAATATGAAATTAGTGACGCTCTTAACGAGGATAGTATTGAAGTTGATTATTCTGATTATACATACATCACTACAAATCCTCATTTTACCCATACTGACATTGTTGAGTCACTTTCAATCAATGAACATGAAGAGTTTGTTAATTTACAAATGTCTCAAAAAAATATTGATGATAGTTTAGATCATTCTTGTGGATCATGGCAAGACAAATATACAAAATTACACAAGGAAATTTTAAACGGAACTGCACCTCAAAGATATATTGGTTATATATGCGATGCTAAAATAAATTGTGGCGGATTGGCAGACCGGTAAGCGAACATATAATTTTTAAAGATACAAATGCAAAGTTCTTTTTTACAATTATGTGTGTATAATTTAATCAAATCTTTGTTTTATATATATATAGTATTCTTGGCATGACATCCACATTTTTATTTGCATTACTTACAAACAGAGCATTCCTTGCAGACTGGCAAGTTCCCCTTCCACTTGATGCAATTTTTGATTCACCAAATATTGACTGGAGCTATGATTCTCTTAATCCTGATTATTCTATAAAAGATTTTGATACAACTGAATTAAATATTATTGATTATGATGTAAAACATTTGGATTATCATTTCTCACTTTTTAACTGGACAACAAAATATCCAGAACCATTTATAAAATTTTATATAAGTCAAGGGCTGATACAAAGAGCTTTTGATTCTAAATATTACTCATCTAAATTAAAAGAAATTGGTCTGAGACCACATACTGCATTTGGATGTTTTCTAGATTATTTATTTAGACCGGTTCCAACAGCATTATCTTTTATCACACAATATACAGCCTTATTTGCACTTCCAAGTATTTTTTCCGTTGGAATTCATATACGGACTGGAGATACTTATGAACAATCACATTCATTACAAGATTACAGCCACTTTTTTAGTTGCGCTGACCAACTTACACAAACTTATGCAGCACCAGATCAAAAAGTGATATACTATCTTGTCACAGATTCTATTAAACTAAGAGAAGAAGCATACACAAAACTTGAACATGTTATAATTTCTGGATTACCAATTGATTCTGGTCATGGTCATTATGATCACGCAAATGGTGTAAATAATGCAATAGTTGAAAATTCGATTTTGAGCAAAACAGATTATCGGGTATGTATTTAAAAAAGCGAATTTTGTTGGTTTAAAAAAAATCTTACAATATATTTATAATGAATTATAATAGGTGATATCACGAGGTAGTTTTGGTAAGTTGGCAGTTTTTCGTTCAAAACAACTTCATTCCACAGTATTATTGTCTACAACACGGACTAAATTTTTAGACTGTACACGTGAGGTAAAGATATATATACTTGAAACCATTTGTTTTTCTTTTTTTTTTTCGAAAGTAAAATAATTATTAACATATATAACGATAAATAGGATGCGTTTACAACTTTCAATCGATTAGCCAATGAATGGTCAATTATTTAATGCATTGTTTAATAAACAATATAGAAAATAGAAATATTACAAATACATAGATATATAGATACACAGATACACAGATATACAGGTATATAGATATAGATATATAGTGATAGGTACGTAACTGTTACAAAAATGTTATTGAATAATTGTTATAGCAATTATTATTGTGGAATAGTTGTTATAAAAAAACTTTATAACAGTCGAATGCCCATTATGTACTTCTATACCTACTGTTAATAATAACAAGGACGCACCCTACAGGGTGGTCAAAGTTTTAAAAAATTTATACTCGCCTTAAACAATTCCTTCCATCTGAAGATCATAACTTTCGTTTTTGAAATATTTGCTCGTAGTGTCTAGTTCATTAATAAATCGATGGTGTTCTGTTACTTCATCTACCTCTTTAAAAATGGCTCATCTACACTTTCTTCCAAAAATCTACATTTTCAAATTGAAGTTTAACAACAGACTGTTAAAAATTTGGATATAAAGTAAAGGAATGGATGGATGGTTAGAGAATTGCCCCTTTCTGGAAAAACAGTCAAGAAGATTTTACTATTACTATTTATTTTTTCCAGGTCCTAGACTAAGTTTGCTCTCTCCATAACGAACCCCTCTATAATGAACACTAAGTAAAATCTCTATATAACGAAATTCACGTTATTAGTTTCTCTCTCTATAATGAACATCTTAGTAAACCCTCTCTATATATAACAAAGGCGCATATTACGGAATCATCTACTATAACGAATCATATAATAAATTGTGGGGAGATCGTCGTTTTAAAAATATCTCGGGCATATATGCTGATTTTGTTTGATCCCCAAAATTCAGTACGGTATGATCATAACGTTATGAATATTTCATACTAGAAAAAACACATTGGTTTTGAGGCGGTGCCCTTGGTTTTGACAGGCTGTTGAATAGTAAAATGGTTTTTTTTTAGCAGAGAAAATAAATTTTTTTTAGAATTATCATTCTATTGACCAAATCGGGTGATCCATTAAAAATTTACAAATCAGAATCAAAAAAATTCCTAATAACAATTAATAACAAATTGTCATTTAATTTACTAGATAGAGAACCGTTAGATAATTATTTAATGATTTAATTGACGAAATTATCAAGTTATAAGAGAGATTTGCTAATTGACGGATTATTAAGATCGATTACAAACCAAAATAGTCAACTTAGATTCTTTGGAATATTATTCTATAACGCAACCATCCTATTTCAATAATTGTTTTTCAAACCTTGATGAGTTATTGTTCTGTAGTAATCATGATTCAGAACTGTTACATCATTTGGCAAAATTATTCAAATACTGAGGGCAACGTTTGTAAATTGTGGCGATGATGATTATCCATCTAGTTTAGGTTAAAGTACAAGCTGGTTGAGAAAAGTACTATTGAATAATGATAAATTTATTCAATATCAGTAGAAATGACAAAAGGATTATCATTACATACAAGATCGTCAGTAAAATATAATGGTAGAATTTGTAACAAAGTTGATTCATCTATATTCAAAATTGATAACTTGGCATCTTTAACTTTAGCGTATATTCAACTGAAAATATTATTGAAAGATTGAAGTATATGTGTCATTCCCAAAATTTAGAAAATTACCAGTCGTTATATATTTAAAAGGTTATTTATTAGACTTTTATGATTTCGTTGTCACGAACAGGAAGATCCTTCAGAAATTAATTATTGGAGGTGTAGCAAAAGATAAAAAAATGATTGGATAGCTTATGCAGACAATTAGAGAGAATTGTTCAAATCTAAGAAATTTATCAATATTATTATATAAATGATTATCTGGAGAATTGTGTTAATTATTTAAATTTTGTATCAATTTGGAAAATATTTCATTAATAATGACTTCTCAAGGATAAGTGGCGATGGTGATGACGATGATGACAACAATGACAACGATAATCATAATCATAATACTTTGAATTTTCGATATTCTAAATCAAACTTCAACAAAATTAAAAATAATTTTATTTAAAGGAAAATATATTGCGTCTGATGATTCATTGAATACCTTGATGAAAAATTGGAAAGGACCTATACCTATTGGTATGAAATTTTTTAGTAAGGATTCACACAAAGGATTAATCAACATATTAACAAAATATAAAGATTTAGGACTTTTGAATTTTGAATTTGTATTCTATTAGTGACATAAAATATAAAAATAAAAATAACATCAATGAGTGATAAAGATTAAATTGTTTCCTAAAAACGTTTAACAACCAAACATACCATTATAACAGACATAAAATATTCTTCTAATAAATAAAAATTGATGACTAGAAATATATCTTGAAGATGAGGATTAAAGCTGGTTTAGCCTCTTTATCATTTGATGTTATTGTTTTTATATAAAACTTAAATACTATTTAATATGATTGATAAAAAATCGTTAATCGATATATGATTAAATGTATTATCATTTGTAAAAATATATCCTTATTAAGTGAATTTGTATAAATAAGGTTTATTATCGGTATCGGTACTGATTGTCTAGCAAGCAAGCGTTTCACAGTCTAAAAAATTATATATGAAGAAACCATGTACAAAAATAAATACTACCTAATGATTCAATAACTTTTGAATTTAGGTCCTGTAATTTTTGCTAATAGTAATAATAATATATATATATAGTTAATATTGCACCAAATATACATGAATGAAAATGATGGGAAATAATAAATCTTTTTCTGTTTTTTTGGTGCTTTTTTTTTTTAAAAAAAATTTATTTTGAAATAATAGCAGCTGCAGATCATACATCTGTATATATAGAAAAAATTTTTATTTCTTGTTCACTAAGGGACTTTATTATTTATCCAATGAAATGTAAAAGTTCCGTAATAACCATTTGCATATAGAGGCAGAATAGCGTTGCTGTGCCCAAACACAATAGCACTTGAGAGAATCTCAAAGAGCTCTTAGTCACATGTTAGACACGGTAAAGTGATCAAAGTGATCACGGCCACAAACCTGAATCCCATCCACCAGACTGAATTGGGGAGCAGGATTACCGAATAGTGAATTCATAACACAGCGAAACAAAGCTCAAACAACCTCTTTCCTTGAAAATTTCCTTTAAAGCAGTACTACATTGATTTATAATTCATTACTGTATAATGACGAAATGGTCCTGGTTCACAGAACAGTTTGCAGATAAATATATTTTTAAAAATGATTGACACAGGAGAAATTCTTGGTGTTTTATATGTTTATTAAAAAAAAGAAAGAAAGGAGTCTATCTTTTCCGATGGTAACATTAAAACTTCTAAAATAGTTGACAAAAACACAGTATTAGACACTCACACTCTTTATCTCGGTAATTTTTACAAGAAAATTTACACAAAAATTTGGTGGCCGAGGAAAACTCTATTGAATGTGACTGCCAACACTATGGTTTGAAAAGGAGAGAAGGTGACCGCCTCATCATAGATTCGCGCTGACAGAAAATGAAAAGGTCATCATCACCACTTTGTAAATCATTTCCTAAATATACCTCTTTTTTCAGGCAATCATATTGCATTATATTTTCCAATCAACGAAATACACTACAAAGGGAGAAAACCAAGGCATAATAAATCCTTCGCATGCTAATTCCCGAAATCACAGATAAGAAAAATAAGCGTTAAAAAATCACAATTTATGGATCAAATAGATCAATAGTAATAGTTTAAGAATAAAAAGTATGCATCAATTATATTTAATCAGCAACATCAGGGAGAGTATAATTCGCATTTCAAAAAAATATTTAAATCGCATACTCTTTGTATTATTACATGTCTATTATATATATATATATATATATATCATAAATAGCCTTCCATAAATCTTTTCTTCGCTTTTAAAATTTAAAACAGTTAATAATATAATATGTCAAACTTAACATATAATAATAAATATTTAAAATTTCTATTAATTGTATGTTGCTATACAACAATAATTTTTTTATTTGATAATGCGAGGGGTAATTCTGATGTAATGTGTAACAACAATCATGGTATTACAAAAAACGATAAAAGACTGTTAATATATGATGATGAACAATATGGAGGAGCAAGTCTTGTTGCTAGAGACAGTAATGAACACGATGAAAATAGTTGTTCTAGTAGTAGACATTTATTAAGACGTAACGGAGACAGAGGACAACCGTCTAACACTGGAGACAGTGGCGGCGGGTCAAAACGGCCAAAACGACCACCATCACAACAACAACAACAACAGCAACAACAACCGGTAACGGCAGATGCAACAGCGAAAGCAATCGTTTCAGTTGGTAAACAACAACAACAGCAACAACCAAAAGCAAAAGCAAAAGCAAAACAAGCGATGCCTCCTCCTCAAAGAAGAGGCTTTTTAAATAATCATCATTGTGGATATCCTTATTATCCACCACCGCCACCATATCCATGTCCACCATCTCCATGCCCACCACACTCAAGTCCACCACCATCTTCAAGCCCACCGCCACCTAAAAGACCACCGCCTAAAGGACCGCCACCTTCATGCGGAAAACAAGAACAGCCTATAACAGTATCAGCTGTTGCAAAGGTATTAATCTGATTTATCAATTGATTGGTTCGTTGATCAAACAGTGTATTTAATTTATATTTAATGATTTTCTTTAGGCAAATGTACAAATTGGAAAAGTGATGGGTAACGGTAAGGGTAAGGGTAAGGGCAAGGGTAAGGGAGGAATGGACAGTGTTGATATGACTGGTGGAGATATGACTGGTGGAGATACGACTAGTGTAATGGTTCCTAATGGTAATGATGAATTTTAAATAAATAGATATAGAAAGAGAGAGAGAGGAAAGAAAAATTTAAATAATTATATAATAAATTAAGTGCATTATTCTAATTTTTGCTCCTGCATACATTTGAGTTGCACGACACGGATTACACAATTAATATTAAGAAAGATGATAAGCCAATAAATCCATTTTGTTCAGACTATAAAGGTCTATTTATGGTTACCAATAGGCCGATAAACCTTATTATTTTTTATTGATTATCCAATTGCCTAATCGATAATATATATACGAACATGAACATAATATATATATAATATAATATGAATATATATATATATATATATATATATATATATATATATATAACAATATAACGATCAAAAAAAATTTAAAAATTTTTTTTTACGTTAATAGATTAATAACAACAACAACGACAACAAATACATTCTTTTATCAAATTTGTATTTTTTAAAAATTTCCATCATAAAAAAAATCTAAAAAAAAAAAAAAATGGGAAATACTACATCAATATCAATAAAGTGGAAAGGGGTCCGTCACATAAAAGGAAGAGGGAGGAAAACCAGCGATAATTCAAGGAATGCATCAGTAATTTCTCCTACCGATGCTAACGAATCTTCGTTAATAGACGAAAATAATCAAAAAGATTATATAATGAAGATATCGTTGCAGGAGGTAGATCGATTCCAACAACAACATCATGTTTTTAGAACTTTATGGAACGGAAACTATTCATCGCCGGTTGGTGATATTCTTAAAAGTGGTGACGCCAATGTTCTTGATGTTGGGTGAGTAATTTCTTTATTGTTGATAATAATAAGAAAAAACAAATCATTAATTATCTATTTGAAAATCATTAGGTGTGGTCCAGGTACATATATATACACACACGCACGCACATATTTAACTCATTCTTTTAAAAGATAATAAAATGCAAAATAATAATCCTTCAAACTATTATATTTAGGTACCTGGGTCTGTGATATGGCCAGCGAATACAAGGTAAGAACAGTATTTTCGAAAATTATAACTTCTAAAACAAAAATTTCATCTAAAAATTATAAATTTATCAACAAAAGCAGTCGAAATTTTTTGGTGTAGACATCAAAGAGCTGTTTCCCAAGTTGCAACCCACCAATGTTGCTTTTATAAAGACGGACATCTTTAACGGTCTTCCTTTCAAAGGTACATATATATAATTATAAATGTTATAAAATATTAATAATGACATATTATTTATTCTATATATATGTGTGTGTGTATGTGTATGCAGATGATTTTTTTGATCTTGTCAGGATTCGTCATATGGTTTTTTGTTTTTCTGAGCAACAATGGAACACATTCATATTGCAAGGTTCAAATTTTATTATTGTTATTGTTATTGTGTTATTATTTTTATCTAAATAAATATATACAATTTTTACATATATAGAATTGGTCCGTGTCATAAAACCAGGAGGATGGATAGAATTAGAAGGTAGATAAAGAACCTAAAAACTTGTATTAATCAGCACGTGTGCTGTATATAACGTCACACTAATTATTTTTGTATTTATGTAGACGCAGAGGTTGTAATGTATAATCGTGGCCCTGCCGCAACAACTATAAGTGATGCAGGTAAAAAATGAAGGGAAAACAAATTAAAATTAAAAATCACCAATAAAATTTCTTTCACTCACTCATTTCGCGTAATTTGATTAATTTCTTATAGTAAATCAGATCCTAAGATCAAAATCAATGGACCCAAATATCACCCAGAAATTTGCTCAAATTATGAGTAACACTAAAAAATTAGGCGATATATATCATCAGGAAAAAACCATACCATGTGGAAGTTGGGGTGGCTTGTTAGGCGATTTAACGGGCGAACTTACTGACAGTTTTTATGGTGGAATAAAAAGGAAGATCATGGATATATTGAATTGTAGCGAATCACAGGTCGACGAGCTATTAAATAATTACGCCAATGAAAGGTCTTTATATAGGACCTACTCAAAGCAACATCGATATTATGCACAAAAATTATCGAAATAATTCTTTTTAATGTAATTCCTATAAGGGGATCAAGAAATATGCATTTATTTATTCGCGAAATTTTGTGATTATTAGATTTCAAGCAATAACAACACTAATTTGTAATTCATTCTATTTTTTAAATGTGAATGATTCTCAAAAAAAAAAAACGCATTTTTTATATATTTTTTTTGTGATATAAAATCTACGATGTACAGTATATGCTTTGTAATCCTTTATTTCATTGGTATAATTTTTCATTAAACTTTACTATCAATTTCCTTCAAATAATGTTCCCAATAGATAACTCCTATATAGAAGAGAGAAAAATAATAGAGAATTGGGAATTGAATAGTAGCAATATAAAATTACATAAATTAAATAAATCACATCCTAATTTATTTTGTTCAACATGATAATAATAATATATATAAATAACTATAATTGACTAAAAGATTATGCCAACAAACTCCTGCCTCGTCACATTCGATACAACCGCCAGGTTTCAATACTCTTATGAGCTCCGGTATCGAAATACTCTACCATTTCTCGATCGACAAGTATAAAAGAGTTGTCGGCGAACGGTAGAATATCCAGTAAATCTTTCTCGTAAAATTTGCCCTGCGTCGGGAATAAAGGTGTAATATCTATTTCCACGAATTCCAATAACGGATAATCTAATGCTATGTCACAAATCCATGTTGCGAAACCGCATCTATATAATTGGATTTGGGAGAATGGGATGGTGGAAAGGAAATGGGAAAATTGGGGGGGGGGGTGGTGAAGAGGGAGAGAAAGAAAAGAGAGAGTGTTATGAAAATAAAATTCTTTGGCATATTTATAAATTTATATTCAACATATACGTGTGCATTCACACATATAACATGTATACATTACCCAACATCTAAAACTTCGATACCGTCATTTTTCAATTTTTCTTTATCGGTGAGGAAAAATTCTCTCTCCAAATATTACAAAGATGATGTTGAAGTTGCATTCTATCAACTTGACTAACACCTATTACACAGTGAATCTCGATTTAACGGATCTCGATTTAGCGGATACTAATTAAAAATCTCGGTTTTACGGATAAAGTTCAAAGAACGGTTTCATAATAAACCTTAATAAAAACCTTCTCGATATAGCGGATATCTCGGTTTAACGGATTTTTGGAAAATTTTCCCTAATTGCCCAAACTATCCGTTAAATCGAGATTCACTGTGTATAGTTATCTCGTCTTTTATATAAATTTCATCACCGCTAAAACCGTAACTATTATAACCATCGCTACTACTTTTGTTCTTATTCTTATTCTTTTGTATAATAATAGTGATAATAATAGCTTACAAATATACATGTAAACAAATATTTTTCTCAACTCTCTCCATCCACTCCGAATCTTAACATCGGAATATTTTGCTTAATAAATAAATTAATTAAAAATTTTCTAAAAATGAAAAATTATAAAACGTATGGAAGATCTTTCATGGTTATTATTATATACACACCCCTAGACAAAGTTTTCGGACACCTATTTTTACTGATTGCGTAAAATTACACATAATAATTATATATAAAATTTATATCATTGGCGGCCTAGTTTTTAGTGAATATGCATGTAAATTTTGATACTCTTAGAACGTCTAGAAATATTTTAATTAAAAGAATCCGAAATCAACGAAAATCGCGATATCATTTTTTGTTTCTCGAATTTACCCAAAATCCTACATAATAATAATAATAATAATTTGTAGCTTAGGTTATCTAGAATATGAATGCAAAATTTTGTGATTTTGGCTAGCATAAATAATTTATAATAAAATCAAAAAAAGTTAGTAAATAAAATCGCATTTATAAAAATCAAAATTTTTAAAAATGTAAAAATGCCAAAAAACGAAGAGGAAAAATTTTGAACCTTCATAAAAGTACCTAATTGGTCTTCACAATCTTAATCCAATTGAACATCTTTGGAGTGAACTAGGGAGCGATTAGATAGGCGAACACAATACCCAAACAATGCCAACGAATTGAAGCTGCTTTACAAGAAGTGTGGTCAAGAACTCACTACAAATTAATAGAAAGCATATCTAGAAGGACTGAGGCACGTATTTCTAGTGATGGATGGCCAACTCGATATTAATATTAAACTTTATTTCATTTTTTTTTTTGAATTTTTTTGAATACAAATAAATATGTTGATCATCATTTTCGTCGAGAATTTTTCTATATTAATATAGACGTTTTAAGAATACCAAAATTTACATATATATTCATCAAAACCTAAGCTACATTTGATAAAATTATATGTATAGTTATTACGTATAGTTTTGCGCAAGCAGTAAAAACAGGTGGTGTACACTATATACAATTAAATAAAAGGCGTGAATGGACGGAGAATAAGATTCTTTAACGGATAATAATATATAATAATAATAAATCGTGCACGGTGATTTCTCATTAATATTAATATTCGTGTAATCAAATTTATTAATAATCAATTATGTAATATGTGTATGGGATAAAAAGATGCGCGGGGGAAAGTTCCTCATTAATATATAAAAAAGAATGTATTTTACGAGGATAAACATTAAACGATGATAAAATAAAATAATTCGATGACATTGATATTAATAAAACAATTTTGATGTGATGATAATGAATTAATAAATAAATAAAAGTTTTTTTTTTTTCAATTAAGTTGGATTTTTCGCCCAAAAAATGCATGATGCGTGCAATAGGTTTTATAAAGATTGAATTCTTGATTTAATCCGTTCATTGTTTTCTCAAAAGCTTCATCACTATTCAATTTCATTGATCTTGATATTTTATTTTTAAATTTTGCAAACGTTTGTATTATAAACGGAGCCGTTAATTCACCTAAAATAAATAAATAAATTTCGCAAGAAAACAAAAAAACCGATAGTTATTATTTAGGAAGAATAATGATTTAAATCATCATTTATTTATTTATCTATTTATTTGACGTTTAAAGATTAATATATTGTTGAATTTGCCCGCTCATTCACCTATTACACCATCCCATTCACCAACTGGTATTGTTTTATGTTCATGATGAATATCTTCAAGAAGTTTGGAAGAAGCCATAATATTTCCCAAGTTTCTTATCATTAATGGATCCAAATTACGCGAATAAAATTCTGAATGAACTTTTGTTTGTAATTAGATTAATAAGCAATGATAATGATAATATATATATATATATATATATACACACACATTATCATCTTTATATTTACCTATATTGAATATTTTTGACAAACGTGGTGACATGTTATTACAATTAATTTCGGCATCGTAAATTTCCAAGTATCCACCTGGTTTTAATATTCTTACCAATTCTATATCAATAAACAAATAAATAATCAATCAGTTAAGATTCCTTTCTTATTCTTCTTTATTAATAACTTTTTACCTTTTATTACAAAATTTTCCCATCGTTCGATTGTGTAACAGATAGTTCGAAATCTAAAATGTATAAAATCAAAAGTATCGTCTTCAAATGGTAAACTTGAATGGCATTTGTGAGTCATAAATTCGACATTATTTGGTTTAGAATCTGGGAATAATTTTAAATGGTCGATCCCGATGAAATTCGATGATTGATAATCTGATGATAAATCACACGCCCAGGTCCCCGGCCCACAACTATTTTATGGAAATAAAAAAATAAATAAATATATTTTTATTTTATGAATGTTTAATTAATTCTCTCACCCAATATCTAAAACTTTAAAATTTCCTCGCTTTAATTTTTCGTGAACAGGCGAGGAAAAATTTTCCCCCCAAATAGCCTTAACTAAATGATGTTGATCTTGATAAAACTCGGCCAAAGACTCTAGTGCAGGGAAAAGATCAAGGCAAAACTCTCTCGCCTGTGACTTTTTTAATCTTCCGAAACTTCTCTTTGAATTAAAGTTTCCCATTATTATTATTATTATTATTGGCTAAACGGGTTCTTCCTTTGTTGTTATTATTATTATTATTATTATTATTATTATTATTATTATTATTATTATTATTATTATTATTATTATTATT
>CAJVPN010000422.1:0-28482 GCA_910592215.1 Entrophospora candida
CTTATAACCAATTATTAACATTTTTTCACTCATTTAACTCTTTTTGATACATATCATTCGATCTTGTGTAAAGTTATCCGTTTTTATACTTGAGAAATAAAATTTTAATAATTTAAGGGAAGGTGCTCTGTTCATGGATACACATGTCGACCTGTCGCAAATATGTTTTCGTCAACACTAATTGTTGTACGAGACAATGGTCAACCCTTGGGTATTGTGTGCCGTAAGTGCGAAGGGATTTTGTAGAGGGAATTGACACCTTGATGCTGGGCTCCAAAGATATACAATTTCTTTTTGTACAATTATCTTAGCGATATCTTTGCTGGTCAGAAAGGTTTTGATGATCCATTACTTTGTTATCATGCCGATAGTGCCATTAAAGAAATATAGGTTGTCCATCATCAACTGATAGTAGCCGTGCAATTCTTGAATTCTTATGAAGTGATCCAAGCATGTTGCTAATGTACAGGAACAATTCATCAATAATGATGTCTCCAATCTTCAAAAGCGAGCTTCTCATTTTTTCATGATAAGGTTTTGTAATGTGATTTTGTTTGCCTAATAATGAATGGTTTTGCCACCAATATTTTGCGCTAGTTGGAGCAATCAAGGGGTAATTATTATTCCTGGATTTAAGAAAACAGATGACTTATCTGTACCAGCAGATCCAATTATGAATTGTATTATGGAATGCAAAAGTGGACAAAAGCCCGGAGACGTATCAGGTACACGTCAGGTATGTAACGATGGTGGTGTTACTGGTGCTATTGTCATCTCGTTAATTGAACAATAGCTTTAACTGATTGCGAAATATTTGTTTATTTATAAAAATTTGATTTATCAAGAGCAAATATTCAAAAAATTAAAAAATTTCAATTTAAACAATTTCAATCAACAACTATAGATTTATCAATCCTTGAAAATTCTTCAAAAAATCCCTATTAATTAAATATATATACCCACACGATTAGAGTAATTAATTATAGGCTAACTTAAATAAATCATTTAATTACCCGGAATAAGTTAATTGCATGATCTACATCATCTGTTCCAGCAGTTTCTCGAATAGAATGCATACTTAATTGAGGGTTTCCAACATCTAACGATATATAAATACGTGATATAATAAATATCAAACAATTATCTTGTTATTTAAAAAATGTTTAATGTTATTTACCAATAGTACGTAGTCCACATTTTGCACTTATCATTGGTCCAATAGTAGATCCACAACGACTATCTGCACGGACAACAAATTCTTGTAATGGAACTTTATATTTTTTTGCAGCCTCGCGCAATACAAGTGTAGTTACAGCAGTAGTAGCGTAACGCTTTTAATAATGAAATAGAAACATTGTAAATAAACCGATTTTTTAATGTAATGCAACCAATTAAATATTTTAATTACTTGATTAGCATTGATTTTGATGACAACACCGTTATTCATCTCTGGTCTATGATTTTCCTCGTGTTTTTCACTACAGTTATATAATTTTTAAGAGATGTTAGGTATGATAATATAAAAAAAATCCATATACAAGAGCAAGTATTGGTTAAAACATACCTATAATTTGGATGAATAGCTTATTTATTGAAAGGTATATATAATAATATTAAGACACCTGAGAAATAAAAAATTTAATTGATAGGAAAAAGCAACTTGAAAAACATATTATGTTACCATGGGACATATCAGCACTAATCATAAAACTTTTATGCATTGACTCTTCAAAAATAGTCTGAAGAATGGAGAGAATACTGGTAATAAATTCTTTTTTCCCTAATTAAAATAAAAACAATCAATTCAAAATTCAAAAACATTATACCCTGGAAGGATTAGCAGACGAATCAATATTTGCTGAAGATAGTCTTCTCAAAGTGTTCTCCAAAAGACTAGAATTAGCACCGTGGGCACTAATGCTGCCAATTTCCTCATTATCAAACAAAGAAATTAAACGAATATTATTATCTGTAGATAAAGATTCTTCTGGATTTTTTGAACTATTTATTAATGCCTAATATTTATTTTAAATTTTATTAAAAAAGAGACAAAAGCAAAAAAAAAAAAAAAGAGAAAGAGTATAAATGAGCCTACTTTCAAAGCAGTAAATGACATCATCAAATTGTCAAGGCGCGGAGAAAAAATAAACTCCTGATATAGACCACCAAAAGTAGAAGGTTGTGTGTCATAAAGACACAATTCAAAATCATGTATCTTAGATGGATCTTTTTAGATGTAAATATAATTATTCACAAATATCAAGTAAATCAAACCCATCTATAAGGAAAATTAAACAAAACCTTGAATTCCAATCTCTTCAGCTAAGGCACTTAGTAACCCAGGATGATGCTTTGGTTTATTCGAAGAATTTTTATTAGCTTCTTCAACCGTTTGATTTTCCAGGCTGTATTAACATGAAATGAACTAACTTAGATTCGCATTTAAAACAAATTCTGAAATATGTATTTGTGTGCTTAATAAATAATCATAATTTACGCTCTTGTTACTGTCGCTAATAATGGTGTTAAATGCGTTTCTTTGTTAAATTTAAAAGACTCATTAACTTCAGTGTCAAGATGAATAGCTAATGTTGGTATCCGCAAAATGGGTCTAATTGTAATTTTAATTATAAATCATTAAATTTGATAAAGTTTTAACTGCAGTACTATAATAGATCTAACCTTTTGTTACCTATTAATTTTCACTAATCTATGCTCAAATTTTCCATTGGGATTTTCTAACATTACACGACCTGCTACACTTAAATCTCGATCAAACCATGTATGCCTATTTTAAATACAAAATTTCAATATAAAATCTCCATTTTTTAAAAAAAAAAATTAATATCAAGTTGATTGATCAGTTAAATTACCAAATACCACCACCATAAGTCTCAACTCCAATTTGTAAATAACCTGCCTTTTCCTTTTTCGAAACAGGTTTAAGCTAACAATTAATATAATTAATATGATTGAATTATTCTTGTGTTTATTATTAAAACTCAAACAAATATTATTTTTTTCTCCAAAATACCTTTAAACAAGGCGAATCAGTATGAGCTCCAACCATGGAAATACCATTCCCAACCTTATAAAGGCCACCTATGGCAAAAGCAACAATGGTACTTCTATTTCTTGTAAAGTAGTATTTTCCATTTGGTTTTAATTTTTCTTCCCAACTATCACATTCTTTAATTTCTTCAAAACCAGCACCAACTAATCTTGTACGGGCTTCTTCAACCGCGTGAAAAGGTGAAGGTGAATTATTGACAAAATTTATAAATTCTTTAGCCTCGGTAGATAGTTTATTAATGTTACGGCTCTGTCGAAATTTCATTAGAGAGAAAAATGTCATTTGATGAAAATGAAATTTTTTTTTAAACAACATTCAAGATAATGGTTCATGAATTAATCAATGTTTAATAAAACTCACCGACATTATCAATTTTCGGAAAGTGATTATCTAATTAAAAAAGTACAAATACAAAAAAAAACTATAAAGTATTACAAGAACACAAAAAAATAGAAAACGGATATAAAAGAAATTTATAAATAAATGAATTAATATTAATTACCATATTCTTTTTTTTTATTTTAATTTTAAAAAATGACTACAAATTTTCTTAGATTAACAAACCCCAAGAGAGTAAAATTAGTATCAACTTGCGATATTTGTAAATCTCGAAAGGTCAAATGCGACAAAGAACGACCAGAATGTGGTACTTGTAAAAGAACAAATAGAAAATGTAGTTACAATTATGCACAGTTAACGAAATCGATGCGAGATAAACAGAATGGCATGAAATCGCAAAATGACAAAAGTTACTTAGATTCATGCTTAGAAGACATACAAAAAGTGCAGTTTGGCCCATTATTTGAAGAATCAGGTTATTTATCCATGGTCTCGAGAGGATTTGGTGTTGATATAAACGAAGGCCAAAATATTGTTGGAATGTTGTCTACACCAACGATTCCATTGCAACAAAATGATGGACAAAATTTCTCTAGCATTGTTAGTAATTAATCTCTAATCTTTATTTTTCTGCTGCTTATTTTATTAATATCGTTAACACAATTTTATTATTATGATTTTTTTATAATATATAAATATAGGATGGAACATCGGTGATCACTAGTGAGGTTCTTTATCATTCTAGCGAAATTGCATCAAATATTCCTAGGGTATCTGAACAATGTTTGGTTTGTATTTATTTTATATAATTAATAATTTTAAATTACTGGGATAACGATGACCGTGAATTTGCAACACCAAATAAATTATTGGCAGCCATAACATATAGCTATATGGATTTATTAATTTTATTTTTTATTTCGTTAGTACGATCCTACATATTATCTAAATTGTGCTGATTTTGCTGCACTCACTAAACAGGTACCTCACCAAGAACAATTTTTGGAAATATCACCTGAACAAATGCCTCCATTGGCACCATCATCTCAACAGCATCAAAATAACAGCGATAATAAAAATAGCAACATTACTAATATTGATGCTTATCAGAATACATCATCCAAACCTGGTTATGACATGATGGAAGATTTAATTTCTTCAATCAATAACATAAATCTTTACGAATCAACCAGATATATCGGTGAAGGTTCTTTGTTGATGCTTGATGAAGATTATAATGGAGAAATGATTATTCCTCAAACACAAGCACGTTTATCTGAGGTTGACGATTCATTAAAGATACTCCCTGACCCACAGACTGTTGAGGAATTAATATCTTTATATTATAAAGTAAATTCTTTTTTGAACAAGTTATAATTCATAGATTGATAAATCAATTACTTAGTAAACTTCTTTTAAAAAATTATCAAATATTTTCCAGAATGTTCACCGTTACTTTCCTGTTTTACGAGAAAAGGTAGTCTATGCTCTTCGAGATCTTTCCAAATCACAACATTTGCTATTGTTAAATTGCATTTTCTTTGCTGCATCACCATTTCAAGAAGATCCCGAGAAGAGGGATGGGAGGATTTACTTTGAAAGAGCTGAAGGTAATGTATTTTTTGACATATATGTATATAATAATTTAAATTATATTTATATTTATATTTATATTTATGTTTATATTTATATTTATGTTTATATATAGCTTTGTTATATGAGTATTGTACACAACCTCATGTTCTCACTGTGATTGCTATTATTCTTATGGGTCGTTATAATAAGCAGGTTTGAACCTTGTTCTAGCATTTATTAAGATTTTATTTTATCTAACAAAATATATATGTATAGCCAGGAGCTGGTTGGATGTATAATGGAATTGCAACAAAAATGGTATTTGAACTTGGCTTACATCGTAAACCAAAAAATTTAAAAATCAAAATGGAAAAGGATGTTGAGATGTTGAGAAATGAGGCATTCTGGGTGACATTTATATCTGAAAAGTAAATTGATTTATGTTTATAAATAATAATAATAGTATTAATAGTGATAACAGTGATAGTGATGGTAATAATATACTAATTTTATGATATTTAAAAGCTTTATTTCGGCAACGTATGGTCGACCAAATATGATTGACGAAACAGATTGTGATGTTGATGTGACAGTTTTACCACCCGAAGATCAAAATTTATTTGATGAAAAAACAAAACTTCGAATAGCCTTTATTCATTTGATAAATCTTAGTCGGATTTGTGCAAGAGTACGTAAATATGTGCATGCAGCCTCCAGATTGAAATTTTTGATACAAGAAGACGAAAATAAATTTAGAGTTCTTGATGCTGCACTTGCTAGCTGGTTTCACAGTTTACCTGATTGGCTGAAATTTGAAGAAATATCAAAAGACCCAAATGGAACTTTGTTAAATGGAATTGGAGGTTAATATAAACTTTATATATTAAATAATAATAAATAAATAAATGATTTACTCAAGAACTAAGGAAATTAATAATTCTTGTTTTAAATGAATAATCAAAAATACTAGGTGATTTACATATTTTTTTCTACACAACACTTATACAACTTCATAGTAGATATTTAAAACATTCAGAAACATATGACCATAATTCATCATATTTGGCAAATTCACCTGTGATCTGCATTCAATCAGCAACTATTATTGTGCATTGGTTGGAAATCTTATTATCAAAACATCCAAATTTTTTTGCCTTTTCTATGTCAGGTCCATTTGCAATTGATCCGTCAATGCGTGTATTTTCTTGGCATGCAAAACATAATGAAAATGACAAGAAATCAACAGATATGCTTCAAAGGCTTCAATTTATCAAATCACAAGTTGAAATAATTTCCAGAGGGTATGATCGAGGAAGAAAAGATGGTAGTAATTCAATAATGTCAACTGATAGAATGATTGGTGATTGGTTAGGTATTACTGTACATCCACATAATGGATTGAGAAATGGTGATGTAGAAATTAGAGACTGGGAAGTATTTGTTAGTGATGATGATAAAATTTTGAGAAAGCAATACAGTATGGTAGTAAAGAAACAGTCAGGAGGACCTTTTATGCCTAAAAGACATGGCTCATTAAGTTATCCAAGAGGATCAAGACATTATGGCTCATCAAAGTATGATTACTTTGGTTCAAACTTGCAAAGCACAGATGATCAATTCAATTTTACCTTTAAAAGTGATGAAAAAATCAATTTTTGTGCATTTCAACCACAACAAAATCAACAAATAAATTGCAATGATGATGATAGGAGTAATAATAATCCACTATCTGAAGAACCTGAAGAAATTAATTCACAAGGAAACTATCAATATTATTCATCAATACAACCATCACCTCAAATTTCTCAATATAATACACCATTGCAGCAATCACCACATTTTCATTATAATAATAATAATAATAATAATAATAATAATAATAATAATAATAATAATACATCAAAAGATGAAAATAACAATATGTTGTCAACACCACCACAGTCAGCTAAACCACCACAATGGCAACAAAACAACAACAATAATAATGAAAATCATATTAAAAATATAGTAGATAGTTCAACCCTATCGCCTTCATTATCACTGTTAACTCCACCAATACAACCACAAGATGTATATACATCTTTGGGTGATGTTTCTGGAGATGGAGATTGGAATATAAACAACAACAACAGCAACGACAACAACAGCAACAACAGCAGCAACAATAACAGCAGCAGCAGCAGCAGCAATAATAATTTTGGCTTGGGCATTATAGTTAATAATGCACAATAAAAATGAAGAAAATATATAAGTATATTTATTATAAATTTTTACTAATTTACTTTGGATCATAGAAATTTATTTATTTATTTATTATTATCTTATTTTACTAATTCTTGAACAAGAATTAATAATAATAAAGTTATGAAAAGGTATAAAAATGTATATACTTTTCAAAAAAAAATTTTTTTTTTGAGGGCTTTAATAATAATGCCTTCAATACAAATATGAATAAACCAAGACTTTTCCACAACTACTGTTAATATATGGTACTTTGTTTTTCTATTGCTTGATATAAAAAATATATAATAAAATTTTGATTATCCCAAAATTTTCTGATTTGTAAAAAATTTCGGGGCTCGGGTCTAATCATTACTCATTTTGATATGCAGTAGGTATGGTTTCTAAGCCAAAAATGTTCTTCTTGATGAGTTACACATACCACTGTTATTAACTCAAAATTGACTTTTGATCAATATTCCTCGTTTCTATTGAACTTATTGCAATCGGTAAAGAATATAGAGCTGGAGATATTAAGAGAGTAAATCGGGTTATGTGCCATTTTCATCAAAGGAGATAAAGGTCAAACAAAAATCAAACATAAATATAAACTTTTTTGTTGATGAGTCGTTTCGTTGCTTTTTAATTTTACTATATTACTATCGCTTATATATACACAATTAGCTTAATATTTCTTTTCTTCTCTTTTGGATATATATATATATATTAATATATATAGAGGGAAATACGTTAAAATTCCACAAATTATACTTTGTATTATATGTTATTATGTTAAATAAAAATAAGTTAAAAAATATTGTATTTTTAAAAAAAAAATTTAAAACAACTTGAGATTTGAAGTTACATAATAAATATATAATACACTACTGAATGCATATTAAATTTACATGAACTTTATAAATAAATTATTATGACTTTTTACAATTAATTATTATGTTAAACCCAATCAAAATAAATTAATGATAATGATAATGATAAGATGTAACCTAATACATGAAAAAAAGGAATGTAATAAATCATTCTATTAGAGAGAAAAAAAATATATAAATATTTTTTTTACTCACATTGAGTTTTTTGCTATTAGATTATGATTGGATTCTTCTTTTTAGATTATAAAATAATACAATTTTTCTTGCGTCTTTGTATTGGAGCAGGGCAAAGAACAGCACGAATAGCTTCATCGAATACATTCTTTAAACCTTTTTGAGTTAATGCAGAACACTCGAGATATCTAACAGCTGCAATATCTTTTGCCATTTGAAGTCCTTGAGGATATGAGATGGGTAATTGAGATTTTTGACGTAATTTATTGATAGTGTCCTTGTCTTCTCGAAGATCCAATTTTGTACCAACTAGAATGATTGGAATATTTGGAGCATGGTGAGTAATTTCGGGATACCACTAAAAAATAAAACAAAATAAAACATGATATCAATTATTCGTATTAATTATTAATTAGTCAAGTTTCTATAAAAAATATATATTAACATCATTATCATTAGTGCTTACCTTGCTTCTAACATTTTCAAACGAAGAAGGACTGACCAACGAGAAACAAATCAAAAAGACATCAGTTTGAGGATATGAAAGTGGTCGCAATCGGTCATAATCTTCTTGACCAGCGGTATCCCAAAGACCAAGGTTAATAGGTTTACCATCAACCATCACGTTTGCAGAATAATTATCAAACCTATTTAAACAAAGTAAAATTAAAGATTTATTTTTTAAAAAATAAAAATAAGTATTAATATAAATATAAATATAAATATTTAAAACTTACACGGTGGGGATGTATTCACCAGGAAATGCATTAGTAGTATAACTAATTAAAAGACAGGTCTTACCAACAGCACTAAATAAATAAATAATTAATTAAAATGTCATAAGTAAATGTTTGTGATTGATTTTTTTTCTGAATATAATATTCTTTAATACATATATACATATATATGTGTACATGTATTTATACAACTAGATCAAAACACTGTAATAAATTTATTGTGTAATTTATGGACTTTATTATATACAATATGCATTTTTCACATACCCATCACCCACAACAACACATTTTATGGCTTGCATTTTTCAAAAATTAATAAAATAATCAGTTAGAATGGTTAAATACTAAAAAAAAATAAGAGGGAAAGAAGAAAGGATTATATAAAATTAAACGTAAGGTAATTATTTGAAGGAATGGAGAGAAAAGAAATTTATTATTAATAATAATTTTATATTATATATTTTTTTAAATTTATTTGTAATTCAATAAAATAAATAATAAAAAAATTTTACAAGTTCCATCCACATATTTAAATATTTTTAATATTAAACAAATTTAAACATTTCGTGTAACTTAATTCTCTGAAAAATAGGGAACAACAATACATCATCAAACACACAAAGGATGAAAATTTAAATTGTTTTGGATAATTTCAACTTGAAACAATTTAATCTATTCTGACGTAAAACGTTTAAATTGTTTATTAAAAGATTAATAAATCAATTATTCCTTTAAAATAATATTTTTTGGGCGAAAGGAAAAATTTTAAAGTTCAATAACTTTAATGCTAATACGCGATTTACGTGAAATTAAAATCGCGTAATTATAACTGTAAAATAATCGTAGAATCATTGCTCTAAAGGATTACGAAGTCCTTAATACTGTACCAGCCGTTGTTGTATATTGCAATACGTCACAGGTGGATAAAATATCACGCATAAATAAATAGGTTTTTTACAACTTTCGCGTGACACTTGCAACAGAATTTTTTATTAAAAATTTCTATATTCTAAAAATTAAATTAATACTACCAGTACTAGTTGTCATGACACAGATTTTTTTTTTTTTTGACAAAAAAACAATTTTTACTTATTTATTTAAAATAATTAAAAAATTTTTAAAAATTATATGTAGTCTTACTCAGTTGGCTGCGACTCATGTTTACAACCAAATTCTTCTTCAAATGTAAAAAGAATTAGGCACTCTGGGATGAGTTTACTCAATAATTCACAAACTGATGTTGGCCACTAGTAAATCACCGAAGTTCAATGGGATAACTGGGAAAAGATTATCCCTTAGATCATGGGTTACAGCTGATTCAACTAACCAACATCTAATAATTTAAATCATATTCCCCTTTTACTAGATGGCATATAGAAAAGTTTCAATTACATCTTAAGCTCCATCATTTTAAAAACAATGATGCAGCTTCTTCAATTCCTTCTTCTGAAAACTTCTATCCGGGAAATCAGATTTTGTCCTAATTCTGAGGAAAAACAAACCATATTAAAATGGATGCTAAACATTTAACGAACGCTTGGCAACAGTTAATATTTATATAAAAAACCAATATTTATGCGATAATTAATTATATATATCGAGGAGGACTCTGATTATCCCTTATTATTATGATTGACCTATTACTATCGGCAAAAGAAGAATACATTGTTTCACGTAGGACTTGTACTTGGGTTTTAAATTAATTTTGCATAATAAAAAATTGTAATACAAAATTACCTGTTCTTTCATATTAATAATATATGGGCATAGTGTTCATGTTCGAATGTTCGAAAGTTTTTGGACATCATATTAATATTAATATTAATGTTCGAAATCATATGGGATGTCCAATATGGGGAGTCTGAGGACCCCTGATAAAATTGAGTGTATATCTATATCATAAGGATTACAGTTGGTACAAGTCTTGAAATATTTATATCTTTTGATGATTACACAGACAATTTAATAGTCTCTGACCTCCTTTTTGCTAGTGGACATTCCATATGCAAGTTTTCAAACATTCGTAATGTTTCAAATATTCGTAATACTTGGAATCTTTCAATGCTTATGGCAATTAAGAATACTAGAACATTCATGATGTTTCATGACATTGGATATTTATATTTAGTAACTAGTTAATACTTTAATGATACATCTAATGTCTGTACGAATGAATGAATAAAGGAAAATCCATATTTTGGAAGTGGCATAGTGACAAAATTCGATCGTCGATCTTTTTATATTGTGAAACTTGCTATTTCAATTGAATTTAGAATAGAAAAAAAGTCGCGTGACTGCGCACAAAACCCATTTTATGGATTTTTTTTTTAACTTTGATCAATTTGATTTCAATAGGTTACCTTAGAAGTAAAAGTTCAAGGCTTCTGTGATCTTATCTTGTATGTCAGAATTGTGTCAATTATTTATTATTATTATTTATTTTTTTTTTAAATATGAATGATAACATTTTCCTTTATTAATAAGTCATTATTATACTTGCAGGCAAAGACTTATTCTCTATTCTCATTATTATTATACTTTAAAGAAATAAGTATTTATTTTATATATTTGATTAACTTACAACTTATATTCAACTTTTTCCAATAGTACAAAGATCATATAATAGGTTATGTTTTGATTTTTTTATGATGCATTTAAAAAACAAGAAGGATTTTTAAACAACAATGAGAGATATACTCAGGGTATAATTATAAAGTGATTCATACAAAATTTAAAAATGTATTTAAAATATATTTCTTTTATATTTATATTTATATTTACATTTACATTTATACTTACATTTCATGCCACCTTATTTATTTATAGGAAATGTCACTCATATATATACAATATTATATAATGGATGATAATTCATGATCGAAGGTAAAATGTTGATTTGATGAAGTCAATGAAAAGTTGAAAGTAAATAATATATTAGATTGTATAATGAAAAACCAAGCCTATGTAATAAAAACATACAATAAAGAAATACTATATTAATAATTTTACATATTATAAACATCAATTCAAAACTAAATTTAATTGATGGCAATGGTTATGAGAATTGAACTGAATAGTTTATTTAGTAGTAAATAGCTTTGGGTGTATGGTTTGATTACTTTTCAAGAAAAGTCATCTTTAAAGTTCATGGAATTCAAATTGTTTATATACATCAGAGGACTACTTTATTATGCCTTGTCAACTTTATCGACTTTGTCAATATGAATTAAATAGAGAATATGCATGCATTTTGACAAATCGAAAAATCATATAAGAACAACTTTATCATTCTGCAATTTATATAAAAGTGGAATTAGCTTGAACACTCTTGGACTGGAAGAATATGTTAATGACGTAACACTGGGGCAACTAGTAGCAAATATTCCACAAAAATCATTGGTGCAACCCCTTAGTTAATACAATGAGATTGGTAGTCTATACCTCGGATCTTGTTGAACAAATATAACACAGGGTGTTGAACATGGAAATTATTAATTTTTGGTATAAATTGTTAAAGATACACTTCATTATTTTATGTTAGTTTCTATATTACTTGACATTCCATCTGCACCAGTTGCAAGTTCAATTACCAAATCAATGTTAATCAAGAAGCAATTGAATCAGTGACACACCAATGGTTGCTAATTTCCCATCATTCAAAAGACTTATTTGACCAATATTAGCCATGATGTTGATTGGATTATTAAGTGTCAATAGTATTTTTAATGATATAGATGTGCTTGATTGAATATCTAAATCCTATACTATTGAGCCTCAACAATCCTTTTTATTCTTGAATCGAATTTATCATAGTTTCAATGGCAGTCTAAACAATAAACCACATGAGATTAGTTAGTATGAATATAAATAAATATAAGTAGATATGGTAATAATAAATATTATTTTCTTTGTATTTTAAAGCGGGTTTTAATGTACCAAGATTAATCAATATGATTACTTTACTAAATATAACAAAATTAACCTGTTGGCTCATACCTTACTAATACCTAAAATTGGTATTGGTAAATCGGTTTTGCTTAATACTCCATTAACCAAACCAGCGATTTTCAGGGTAATTCTTGTCTAGTAACAAAACATATACATAGATAAATTGATAAATGAAATTCAAAATTGATTGGAATGAAGTAGAGAACTGGTCAGTTGTATAGCTGATCTCATTAGATAAATTGGCAGTCAATAATAAGCTACTATCAATATCAACAGTGGTAGAGATATAACCAGTATTGATGGTGATTATTGGTAATTGTGGTGGATATTGAATTGTAACATTTCAGTTAATATTAATATCAGATCCAGAAACATGAGATTATTAGAGTGAGATTGCCTAAAAGTTGATTGGCCCGAAATATTTTATTATTATTACCTAGAATGTTGAAATTTTACATCTGCAAAACTAATTTGATCTGCTGTTAATAAAGTATTATTTGGAATAATTTGTGCTGTTGTTTTTACTAACAAATTATCATCATTTGCCATTCGATATTCCATCTAAAATGATATCTAGTGTATTTTTGAATAGACCTAATGATGTAGTATAAACCTTGGAGGCAAAGGTAAATTTGGTACAACAGTTACAACAATTCAATCATTTCAAACATTTACATTAAAATTCACGAGATTTGTTCTATTAATGATTTCATTTATTGGTAAGATTAAAGATAAGTATATAATAATGCTCATGGTTAACAGAAATTTTGAACAAATTACAGAAATGAGCTTTCCAATTATTATGAATAATACACCAAATATACCAACCATCCAAACTTTACAAGCTCTAATTGATTATTACATTAGGACTTCCAATCAAGAACAAATAAGTGATGCTAATAAAGGAGATAATTATAAATACCAATAATTCAACAAGTGAAACTGACTTATTGGAAGTAGTCTCTTAATTGGTTTATTGATACTATTTATTAAGTATAAGAAAACAAGGTGGTGATAAAGCAGGCGAACTAAAAATGTATATTAACATTAATACTAATATAGCAATTTGAGGCCCTGACCCTTTTCCATTAATCTAATCTTTCAAATTATTCAAACAACCAGCTAATGGGCTCTTAATTAATCCTTAGACAAAATAATGATAAATTCCGACCATCCAGCAAGAAAGCAAAGCTTTATAGCTTATTTGAAGAAAACATTCAAAACAGTTCTGAAAATCTTCCACAAATTTGACAGAAGACTGGGTTGATATTGCATTTTAAAGTTGATATCTTAGTTATAAGTTTCTTATTACTTATATTATTTATTCATTCATTAAATCTCAGGCTGTTAGACAAGGGAGCCAAACACCTACATCTGCTAATAATGTGAGACCATGTCCAATATGTCAAGTTTTTAATAACAGGCTACAACACTCACCAAAAACAGTCACCAGAACTTCATTAGAGAATCATTTTATTTTTCAATCATTGAGCATTAATGATGACAATGAGATGAAACAATTGCATCAAATTTATCATATCAACAACATATACTGTTAAAAAAAAATGAATGGTTCATTTATAACTAATGAATTATCACCATCATCATCATTTATCAAGCTGGATGAACAATCTACTGTCATAATTCAGAATAGGGCACATTGTCAACAACTTTCCATGCCTTCAAATGCCAATTGGAAGTTTTTCATGTTATTAAATCTTTTTTCCTACCTTTTGCTCATTTCTCTTCCACAATCTTTTTTGCTCTCTTACATGTAAGCAATCTAATGGTTCCAGCAGCACAGGGTAGATACATTGGTTGAACCAAGCCTTCCATGTTTAGAATTGTTCATATGAATGCACCCTCCACATTCTCACTGTCATCCATGATGTAAAATTTCCCCCATTTGTTTCACAAAAGTTTGATTATCATGAATTTTAATTGGATATGTGATAAATACTTGATAAAGATGTGACATCTATAAAAAAAATTTTTTTTTCGTTGATCTCGTTCAGTTTATTCTATTAATTGTTTAATCCTTTATTGTTCTAAACATTCATTCCTAGATCTCTCTAATTTGGGTTTTTTTTTGAAAAAATGGCACAAGTACAGGCTGTTCAAACATATGGTCGTAAGGTTTGTAATAATAATTAATATAATAATTTCAATTTTTTTGGTAAAAAAAAAGAATAATTTGATTAAAATTTATTAAATTATAAAACTTCTAATTCATCCTTTATAACCTTAATTGCCGTCATCATTTCATTTATTTTTAGAGAACTGCAACTGCAGTGGCACATTGTAAAGCTGGCAAAGGTTTAATCAAGATCAATGGATCGCCATTACATTTAGTTGAACCAGAAATTTTGAGATTCAAAGTCTATGAACCAATTCTAATCCTAGGTCAAGATAAATTTGCTAAAGTTGATATCAGAGTACGTGTAAAAGGTGGTGGTCATACCTCACAGATCTATGCAATTCGTCAAGCTATTGCAAAATCTATTGTAGCCTATTATCAAAAATATGTTGATGAGGCTCAAAAAAAAGAGATCAAAAATACTTTGATTCAGTATGATAGGAGCTTGTTGGTATCTGATCCTCGTCGTTGTGAACCTAAAAAGTTTGGTGGTGTTGGTGCTCGTGCAAGGTTTGTATTATGTTTTATGATGATTTCTAAATCATCACACACATACACATGTATATCTATATTATTTTTATATTAATTTATAATATCTTTTAATTTTTTTTTAGATACCAAAAATCTTACCGTAAATATATTATAATTGTTATTGTTATTATTATTTTCTAAATATTAACTAATATTTTTTTTCTTTCTCTCCCCATACAAATAGGTTAATTTTTATATTTTATTATGATAAGGAATTAATCATAGAATTAAAAATCAAAATAATAACAATAATAATATTTATAAATTAATATCTACATGTATAATTTATTTTTTGTTATAATTATTAATTCAAAGTGAATTACCAAAAATATATATGTTGTCACGTGAAGCCTATTGATAACTGGATAATCCGTTATTGCTTGATCAATTATTGCCTTTTTCAATATGTACAAGTAAATATTATTCTCAAATCAACAATACCATTTTTTAATCTGTGCTTCATGTGATGTTTTGCCTAACTTTATTTTTCATCAATACAACGAGATTAAGCTATCTTTTTTTGATATATGTACCTACCATGTATGATTTCATCCAAAACAGTGGAAAATTTAGTCGTAAAAGCATATAAAAGTTGAATTGGTTCTTTCGCGCCTCAAATGTTTAAATTATTGTAAATCTTTCCTTCTCAGTCTTCACTTTATCAGATTAATACTTTTTACAGATGATTAAGTTTGACAGGTTCTTTTGATAATCAGTTTTAACTTGATAGTTTGGATTTGGCAGATTTAGTGACAGTGGCCGAAACTACCTTACTTGGTGGGCGAAATTGCTGAAATTAATTGGCCTAAACTTGGGCGAAACTAACTTTAATAATAGCTGAAATGGGCGAAGTTTTTTATAGATTGATTTAAATACTTATTATTATAAAAACATTGGGCTACCATAGTATTGGGCGAAACTACCTTTTTTCAAAAATAGTTTCGGCCATCATCGCTAGACATATTCTTATCGGTTTTAGATTTCTCTGCCCTTTTTTTGCTCAATGGTTTAGGTTTGAAGGTTCGTCAGTTTTAGATTTTATCTTATCTTGTTCTTTTTATCATTTTTATCATTTTTATTTGGTTTTCAACATCTGTAAGATCTGTTTCCTCAATAATATATGTATTAATGATCTCCACACACGAAGATGAAGGTAGTGTGGTTTTTATTCCATTACGAAAACCATTAAAAACGATCTTGTCAATTTGAAGAGAATCTGGCATACTTACATTAGTTGATCCAACATTCTTGTACATTTATTTCATTTAACAATATTGTAAATATTTTATAAATAAATAAACATTGATTATTAACTCTTCTAATAAATATACTGATTATAGAACCATTTCTCATTGCATGAAGCTGATAACGAAGCCAATACTTTAGATTCTTTCCGGACCACTTTTCCGGTTCTTCGGATTGTTCAGTCTCTTCATAAAGTGCTATTGGATTCATAAATTCTGACCACTAATTTTATTTATATTTATAGATAAAGGTTCTGTCTTAATCTTTTTGCTTAATGAGGAAGATTCAGTTCCATCTGTTTCAGAAGACTCGTTTTTATCGTTTTACTTGATGATGCAAATTATTTTAGCCATTTCGCTTGATGGTGAAGTTTAATTTGTCTTTTATGATATCAGAAGAAGGATTGTAAGAAGTAGTGATAGGAATTAGGCCTTGCATTTTACAATTTTTTCGCAAATGTTTACAAGTATGATTTTGATGATGATGAATTATCCTTAATTTTTTCCAAAACATTAAATATTTTTTTTTCAATAATACTTATTTCCCAATTCAGCATCATGGCCTCAGCACGAGCAGGCATGGAAGGTTTCAATCTGGATATTTTGGCGTAGCTTTTTTCTTCTTTTACTGCTCCCAACAACATTTTGCAGGTAATTTTATAAAAACTCCAGCATGCGGTATTAATTTTGCACTAATAACTTAAAGTTGACTACGATATTCAGACAAATTTATAATTTGATTACAAAGTTGAGAAAATAAATCATCTTTAAAATTTCTGAATCCATTGATACTCCTGCTGTCTCATTTACTTGTCTAAATCTTCAGGTGGATTGTGCATACAGACAAAATCCAATTACCTTGACAAATTTTGCATAGACTAGATTCTCCTCAATTATCTTACGCATTTCTGAAATACTGTGCCATTATTTTACTCTCGTGCCCATATGTATTTACCAATTTATCTAATTCTTCTAATAAACCACCAGAATGAGTAATCAACTTTATCTAGTCATGTCATGACATTGAATGAGGAAGTCCTAGATAGGAATTCTTTTGAAGTTATTCACGCAGTCTACGTTAAAGATTTATCCGAACAACTTGAATTCCTAATTTTATACTTACTTCAGTGTCAAGTCTAGTATCTGCTACTGCCACCACATTTGCCTAAAAACTTTGATAAATAATCAGTTGATTTCCTTCAACAACCGATTCCATTGAAGTTACTGGTTCTGCCATGCTTTGAAATTTATGGATGTTCTCGACAGTAATTCTGTCATAAATTAATCGACATTTTTTGTGTTTATTTAATTTTTAAAAGAAAAATAAAGTTATTTTGGACGTATAATTTTTATAAAAATAAAGTCAAATAATGATACTGTCGTAGTCAACCAATCTAATGCCACATCAAAAGTGAATATAACTAATATTAAACTACTTACTACCACTAATACACGAATTAAAATTTTTTCATAATACTAATAAAAAAATTGCACCAACGCCCAAGAAATTTGTGGGTGGTTTCCCAATTTCAATTTGTTAATATTAATAAGATAATCCTTTTAACCCAACCTTTGTCACAAAATCCCCAAAGTTCCATAGACAAACTACTTCTGCAACTAGTCAAATTCATACTATTACTAAGAGGCCAAAAATTAAAAATGAAAAGACAATGCTTCAATATCTATCATGATTTCAAATGTTTTAATTAAATTAAACTCGACTAGTTATGAGCTATAATAATAGAATGTCAAACTTTGTATCAAACTGTTACTGATCTATCTATATAGTTTCGGGCAAAATCAATCAATTACATTGTGTGACAACACGAGTATTTTTTGTAGACTAGCCTTTGGTTTTGCCGATCATTTTTCCAACACTGTAGTAGTAGTAGTAGATAGATAACAATGAATTGGTAATTGCGAGTAGTTTGATCGGCAAAAATCTAAAGAAAAAAATGAATTATTTTCAAATTTTTAAGCCTTCTCTTATTAATAATAATATTATATTCAATAAGAATTTTTTTTTAAAAAAAGAATCTGTAAAAGTTTTTTTATCAAATAAGTTGTTGTTCAATAATAATAATTTTAATAATAATAATAATTGCTTTCTAATTTCCAAAAATTATGCAACTGAAGCTACAGCTAATGTGGAAATCCCCCCTTTAAAGAAAGTTCCAAGTAAAGAAGTTGCATTCACAACTGATAAATATCCAACTTTACAAAGAAATCCAAATTTTAACCAAGTAGAATAAATAAAATATTTTATGATAAAACTAAATTTTATTTTATTTTTTATTTTAAAAAACTCATCATCATCATTATTGTTAATGATATATAGCTTTCTTCAGAGGATATTTTGTTTTTCAAGTCAATATTACCTTCTAATAGTCTAATCATTGATAATGGAAATAATTCTGATGATCTAGCACCTTATAACTTAGATTGGATGAAAAAATATAGAGGAAAGTCTTGTTTAGTGGCTAAACCTAAAACAACACAACAAGTTTCCCAATTGTTAAAATATTGTAATGAAAAAAAGTTGGCTGTTGTACCTCAAGGCGGTAACACAGGACTTGTTGGTAAAGATTTTTTACATCTTGGAATTATATAATAAATATTACAAAAAAATGATATGATAAAATGCTGTATTTGTTATGATTAGGTGGTGGTGTTCCAGTTTTTGATGAAATTATTATAAATACTAGTAATCTAAATCAAATAAAAAGTTTTGATTCTATTTCTGGTAAGCATTAAAATTAACATTATTATTGTCATTTAATTCTGACTCTAAAATTACTCTTGTTCATATATTATTGTTGTCATAAAGGGGTTCTTACATGTGATTCTGGCTGTATCCTAGAGGTCCTTGATAATTATTTGGCTGAACAAGGTTTTATGATGCCATTAGATTTGGGTGCAAAAGGAAGTTGTCATATTGGTGGTAATGTTGCAACAAATGCTGGTGGATTAAGACTTTTACGATATGGATCTTTGCATGGCAGTGTACTAGGATTAGAAATTGTACATGTTAAAATAAGTTTATATTTTGTTTATATTTTATAATTTAGCTTTTTTAATTCAAAAAAGAAAATTTCCTTGACAATTAGGTACTTCCAGATGGGACAATTTTAGATAACCTTTCTACTCTTCGTAAAGACAATACTGGTAAACTTTCTTTTTTCTTATATATTCATAAATATTATTTATCAAAATATCAAATAATTCATTTATATTTGTTAAAATTTTATAAGGTTATGATCTAAAACAAATCTTTATTGGGTCAGAAGGTACTCTTGGAATAATTACTGGTGTGTCTATCTTAACACCTCAGCGTCCTAAAGTAGGCAGCATTTATTGGTATTTTACACTCTTGGATTTTCTTTTAAATATTCATTTATTTTTTTTTAATTAATTAAATATAGGCTGTTAATGTTGCAATATTCGGATTGAATTCATTTGAAAATGTTCAAAAGGCATTTATTAAATCAAAACAAGAGTTATCAGAAATTCTTTCTGGTATGTTATATATTTATATGGTGCATATTGATTAAAATAATAATCTATTGAACTTTAAACAAAAACTTAAAAAAATAATTTTTTTGAATTTTAGCTTTTGAATTCTGGGATTTTTCTGCTCTTAAATTGGTTGAATCAATTCACATTCAAGGAACAAGATTCCCATTAGAAAATAAATATCCCTTTTATGTATTAGTAGAAATTAGTGGATCAAATAAGGATCATGATGAAGAAGTAAGTCTATATATATAGATATACCTATTTACCATTTTGATTTTTAATTTTTAAATAGATTTATTAATTTTTTATAAATTTTAGAAACTTCAGAATTACTTGGAAACTTTGTTATCACAAGAAATTGTAGAAAATGGTGTTGTTGCACAAGATGACACTCAAATCAAAAATTTTTGGACATTTAGAGAAATTATTCCAGAAGCATGTAGTAAATCAGGTGCCGTTTATAAATATGATATGTCAATGCCAGTTCCAGTTCTTTATCAGATGGTAGAAGATGTAAGAGAACGATTGTCACAAGCTGGTGTTTTTGGTGATGACAAGCCAGTAACTAATGTGATTGGTTATGGTCATATAGGCGATGGTATGTTAGTGCAAATTTTTTTAATTCATTTGATGTTATAATAATATAAAATAATAAATTTTATTGTTATTATTAAATCAGGTAATTTACATTTGAATATTACTGCAAATTCTTATGATTCTCAAATTACCAATCTTATTGAACCATATGTTTACAAATGGACAGGTATTTTACATTTTTTCAATTTCTAATATTATGATGGTTATGATGGTAATTATAACTTATTTTTATTTTTTTTGTCAGAAAAACACAAGGGATCTATTTCAGCAGGTATGATAATAATTATTTCTGAATTCATATATATAGTTTTTATATTCATATATTCACATATATATTTTAAAGAACACGGACTTGGTTTTATGAAAGCAAATCATATTGGTTATTCAAAATCTAAACCAATGATTGATATGATGAAAAAACTAAAATCTAGCATTGATCCAAATGGAATAATGAATCCTTACAAATTTTTTCCAAATTAAAAAGAAATAAACATATTTATTTTTGTAGCAAAATACTGATGTATGTATATTTTAATTTATTCTTGTATTGTGTTATAGTAAACCCACTCATTATTTTATAAAACTTTGTTTATCTTATTTAAAATTTGAATATTTCAGTATCTTTAAAAAGTCATTCACAGTCAAATTTTCTGAGATCATGTTCTGATAAAGGTGGATTATATAATTGCACCTGCTTTTTTTTGCAGCACTAATTTATAATGAATGATATAAAATTAACATCAAATTTAACAACAATATCAATAATTATTATTGTTTGACCAAGATTTTAAATACCTTTGACACTACTGCTAAGAAATAAGATTTTGGATGGCACTGATTCAAGTCTCTGTAAATCTTAATGTAACCTGATTCCTAAAGTTTAGAACCAATTAGAAGCGTCATAATGTCCATTAAAATGCTATATATATAATAAACTGAATTAATATTATCAATAAAAATTTTTCTAAAAAAAATACCTCTAATAAATTGCCTTTATTTGAATAACCAAAAAGTAGTTTTTATGCAGCCATACTTTCGGAAGAATAAATATAAATTTTTATACCAGCTTCTTTCCGTTTGTTTAATTCAACCAAGACATCACCATAAATTCTAGTAATAAAACACATATTTTTAAGCATCAATTTACAAAGTAATGACATTTATTTATTTGATAAATGCAAACTTACAAACTCTTTAATTCACCTGAGTCATAACCAAATTTTCACATATAACCTTAAAATGATTTCAAGGGTCCAATTTTCCTATCAGCTTTCATTTGCCATTCGATATTATGAATTACAGGTTTATTACCTCGTCAGTATTTCTATTCAAAAGATTATTTATATATTTTTCTAAAAACCTTACATTATCATCATTATATAAAATAAAAAAATACTTTTCATTTTCTTCAGGAATACTTTTTTTGGTTCAGATATTCCTTCTATGTAATCTTGTTCTGCCTGATATATATCATAAATCCGAAGTGTACATAAATTAAAAAAACTCATAACAAAAGTTAACATATCTATATATGCATTAATAATTCAAAATTTTTTTTGTTTTCGTATGTAAAAACTTTTGTGACATATGAAAACTTTTATATATTTGCTTTTAAACGCTGATATTTTGCCTATCCATTAAATTAATTATAAATTACCAGTATGCCGTGAACAAAAGAAATCGGGTTAGTAGTTCCTTCAATATCTAAAACAATACAATTATATTCAAATGGCAAAATTAATCACCAACCACTTTGTTAAATCTCCCTGACTAGGAGAGACTCCCATTTGATCTTTTCGATATTGAGAGTGTGTTGAAGAAGTGTTGTCCAGTATATATGACTGGTGTCAATGGTTTGTGTAGGGTAAGTGTATGGGTTCTTGAGAAGGGTGATAAAGTGGAATGAGAAGTTGAGAGCAATTTTGATGCAGTTCCTGAATGAAGATCCCGATGCTTTATTATTTAGTGTGGCCGCATTTAAATGAAATACATGATTGTTGATACACTTAACAGCACCATGTACTTTGACACTAGTTATCTTGCCATTGATAATTTTATGGGATCATGCAACCTTAGTCTGTTGGAAACATCACACACAAGTTTATGAGAATCAGTATTCATTAGTCGTTCCAACAGTGCAATATCTTCTATCATGTTCCCCCATATTGCCATCACCTCTATGAGTATGTCCTATATCAGCTGTACCATTTAACATAACTGGCAGGATAAATGATTGTGATTTTGGAAAGCAAGAGACATGATGGTTGTTACTATACATATGGTCAAAATTATCATGACGCAATTAAAAATCAATAAAATTGACATTGCAAGACGTAATTAGTGACTCAAGACGTAATTAGTAACACATGACTCAATTCGCGATGCAAGACGCATTCATGAAGCGAGACTAATTAGCAAGACGCAATTAGTGACTCAAATAAAATGTAGTTGTGAATCAAGACGCAGTTCGTGATGAAGACGTAAATTTTAATATAAAATTTATCATTTATTCATTCATTAGTTTGTGAAATGGATTTGAACCTTTTGATTTTCTTGTTGGTCAGTTTTAGAGGAATTTAAATTTATTATTTCAATAAACTTTCTCTCCTGAAACATCTATTTCATCCAAAATGTTGTTGACAAGGAAATTTTATATCTGTCTCATTATCATTAACATTAGATACTTCTTCCATCTTCAAGGATTATTCCTTTATCTGTAACAAGCCTGACGTCATTTCAATAAACTTTCTTAATATTAAAGCTCCTACTACTTTTCATAATGTTTACAAGAAAATTTCATATTATTTTGAGGATGCAGTGTGATCGACTCTGGTAATATATCACATTTTATTTATGTGACACTTATGAAGACCCAATTAATGCCAGTTACAAAAAATAAAATAACTCGAGTAATAAATAATAAGAATGAGTGGAATTAATAGAATTAATATTGATAATAACAACAAGAAGCTACAGTTGTCTGAAAAAGTTTTAGAACTTAGGGTAAAAAAATTTTATTTTCAAAAACTGTTAATATAATAATGTTTTACATATTAACAACTTGAAACCGAATTAACAGTTTATGCAAAGACAACAAGAAAAGGCATTACGTGAAAAGGTTGAAAGAGAGCGAAACAAAGCAATTGGAGAATCACAGTGGACAGCATTATATGATGAATTGGATGTTAGGGAGCCGTAAGTTTTATGCTTTAATTTTTCCAAGTAGAAAAAATATAAATAAAAAATATAATATTTATTTTATTGATATAGTAAATATGACATAGAATATTTACCAAGTTATTTATTATGTAATAATATGGAGAGAAAAGGACGAATGTCTTTTGGACTTGATAAATTAACTGCAAAAGTAAGTAAAACCAATTTATATTTTACTTGTAAACCATTGAATTACATCTAAATTGTGATTATTTTTAGGAACCATCATCTAAATTTCAAACATCAATAGATCGAGCAGAAGATTTTCTGGCACAATTCAGTAATAATACTAATAGCAATAGTAATATTAATAGCAATAATAATAATAATAATAAACGCAAATATTCACAAACTAAAGATCAATCAAAAAATAATAAAAAATTGAATAAACAACAACAGAAACAGAAGCAAAAAGAAATCATTAATATTGATAGTGACAATGATGATGAAGATGTTTCTTTTCCTAAAAAATTAACAAAAGTTGATAACAATGAATTTAGGATTCCATCATCTATAGGATTTATGAAACCATCTGAATAGAAATAATAAAATGGGTAGCAGTGGTAATAATATAATGTAATATGTAGGTAGGTGGCATCATTTATTATTTATTCAAGATAGGAACAATTTTAAAATAAAATAAAATTTTTTATAAATTCATTTTTTGTAATTGATAACAGATGATCATTTTATGAATCAAAAAAAAAAGTTTTTAACAATAAGAATGTATGCAAGAGCACTTTATAAAATAGATGATTGGTTTTGTTTTTGTTTTTCATATAATTATTATTAATACTAATACTTAATAAACAATTATAAGAAAATGTCAAGGCAGCATAACTGAATGTTAAAGAGAAAACAATTCAACATGTAATGTTTGATTATTGGAAACTTTACGGATGTCAAAACACATATGTTACCTTGAACACTATACAGTCATTCTCACACATTCCTCATATACACAAGGCTAATCTGACCTGCATCCCCAATGATACAACATTACAATTAACTTCCAGGGGAATTGCATGACCCTGGAATTTATTGACAATGGTATTGTTATCAAGGACACACTTTTGTAAATTCTACCTGGTCTACCCTTGTAGCACCTGAGCTGGCATAATATGGATATGTGTTAGCTGAAAAGTTTCCTGAATGATCCTACTCCTAGGGTAAAGATGGCTGGTTCTGCAACCAACAATTTGTAACTCTGTTGGAGAGTTGTAATGTTAAGATTGCATATAAACATCCAGGTCTATTGAAGCAATGAAAATCTGCAACTTGTACACATTATTAAACAGCTTGTTGATCATTTAATTTTAATATAGTTTGCTTGGTCTAAAGACCTCCTAAATTTTGGGCAAATTTTAAAAGTATAGAAGTCACTTCCTGTCCTACCTTTTAAAAAAATAGCTCTATTAGTTGATAGAATATGTCTTTAGTTTTAATGTAATAGAGAGATTTTCTCAACTTTATTTGTTGTAGAGTTCTATTCTTTTTTAAAACATGTACTTAGGGTTTTTATTCATGAATATCATGAATATCATTAAGGTGGTTACACACTATTAAAACAGCAAAAAATCCCTTAAAAACATGAGTTGATCACTTGATTTTAATAGTGTGTGATCATGTGTGACCCCCTTATGATATTCATGAATACAAACCCTAACTTTACTATGCTCGTGGGGAATTTGTCCACTATGATCATTTCTAAATTTAGGAAAAATCATTACTAAATTTAGACTAGATCTTGAATATCTTATCTAAATTTGGCAGTAAGAAATAGTTTTTTAAACTAAAATCACATGAAGTCCTCTTTTTGAAAATTTTGAATGAATTACAAAATTGATATTTTTTGAAATTTGGCTGCATGGCACAGCAATAGGAGGTCTTTAGACCGAGCCAACCATAGTAGGTGGCCCTGTGTGACCCCCTTATGGTTTCCATGAATAAAAACCCTATGTATTCTCCAGATTGGCTTTGGAACTGTCTTTTAAGGGCCCATTTGACACTTGAACTGCAACATCCTGACTTGGTGCTTTCCAACTCTTTATTTTTCTAGCTAGTATATGTGCCAATCATCTTTGAGGTCTGATAAGACTCCAAAAATGTTCCTATTATCAGAGGTAATCAAATTAGCAATAAACATTTTAAGAATAACCTGCATTATATGTTTTCTCCCCATCTTTTTTTAGCTTCAAAATCACATAAATTCCCTCCGGAATTAAATGATTTGCAATATCATAGTCATTCACAACCATTTAAACATCTAGTAAGTTATTGTTACCTCCAACATCATGCCAAACATGACTATTGGTCAAGAAAATGTATTTGCATAACTGACAAATACCATTAAGGGATTACACACTATTAAAACAGTAAAAAATCCCTTAAAAATACTCGATTTTAATAGTGTGTGACCTCCTTATGGTATCCGTGAATACAAACCCTAGTGTGATACTTTACTATGAATAGAGATATTATTGAAAGAAGCACTTTCAACTTTGAGGTTAAGATGGTTTTTTAAAAGTTGGAACTTCTCTGTATTGAATTTGGAGATGGATATAGTCTCAATAGTTGGTTGAGCAAGTATATTGCACATTTCATGAATTTTGTTGATTACATCTTGTGAAAGGTGGAGGAGATGCTTGATTGATTGGAGCATAAAAGAATGTGGAAAGAAGTAAAAAAGCCAAAGTTAGTCAAATTTCCAAATAGAATACCAGCACTCCAATAAATGGATATAAATTAGTCTGTTGCAAAATATAGTGATTTCTTTTATAACTTCCATTCACCAACTTCAGCAGAGCAACATTATTCAAATACAGTCCTATTTTTCTACTTAATGGAAGTTAATTCTTAAAAAGATAAAAGTCCATAAGATTATTTTCCTACACTTACCAGTAGAAGCAAGAGAGGCAGACACTTCAACAATGATGTGAATATAACTATCAGCAAGAGATGTGGTAAAAATATTTTCAAGTTTTATTACAAGAAGCATCCCTTAAACGAAATTGCGGCCAAATCTGGCCGCAATTTGCAATTGTGATTCAAAAATTACAAAAAAAGGTATTTTCCTGTGGTCTCACCACAACCTTTCTTATTTGATAAATGATATTCAAAACACCCTACTTTTATTAAAAAAATTTCATTTGGGGTTACATATTACAAATAAAGAAATAATATGTGTAAAACATAAAAGTTCTTTTGAAATTTCTTTGCTGATCATTTTATTATAAAACAAAATTCCGGTGGAATTTGAAATCCTATGAAATACTAATTAAAGAACATTTCTAAAATCATTATTGTTAATTAACTGCATATTTTTATTGATGTTTTTTGTGATTTGGAAAATAGACATAATAAATTATGGAATTAATACTACATGCGGAATTGAAAGCTCCCGAGTTTGTAAATCCAAATCCTTTAATGAATACTAAAAAACTTGATCCAAATTTATTATAAATACCAGAAGTGTAAGAGACTTCAGACAAGTAAACTAAACCAAATATTCCAATAAAAATCAAACAATTTTAAATTTAACAATTAATTTTAATTTCCCGAAACAAAAAAAAATCAAAATGAACCCAGAACAAAATGCTAATATTCTTGATTCTGATGATGGATATTATATTGCTAGTATTACAAGAAGATGGGGTGGGCTTTATGATAATGAGTTATCTGAAACTTTTGATGATCCAGAAACAATCAATGAGGACAGTGAAGATGGTGAGGATGGTAAGGATGAAGGTGAATTAGTCAGAACTTCTAGTAGAAATAGAGGAGTTAGAAACAGCTGTGGAAGAAGAATTGGAGGAAGAAGAGGAACTGGTGGTGGTAGAGATACACAAACACAACAAATTGACCTTCCAGATCCACCATATTTCAATCAATTTAATCATCAATTACCATTACATGATTCTGAAACAAATTTGCCATATGAATTTAATAATCTTGATCTTGTTAACCCTATCCAAATTTTTAAATTATTTTTTACAAATACTATTTTGAAGACAATTGTAAGAAATACCAACATATATGGTAAAAGTAAAAATGAAAACTCATGGATAGACATCGATTTGTTTGACTTGCATATTTGGCTTGGAATAATTATTTATGCAGGTTTATTCAAAACACCATCAATTCGGGACCTTTGGGATAAGAACAAGAAAACACCAACACACTCCATTGCATCATATATGCAGATTAGAAAATTTGAAAAAATAAAAAACTTCCTGCACATTTCCAACATAGAGGAAGCTCATCCATTTTGGTATTCTAAACTCGA
>CAJVPN010000423.1:0-28480 GCA_910592215.1 Entrophospora candida
AGGAAATTTCAAGCATATTTATACTTCTTGAAGTATTACAAATAACATGATTTTGTCCAATAAAATAAAATAAAATAGAATAAAATAAAATAAAATAGAATAGAATGATAAATGATGACTAATTGACAATTACTAAAGTTAAATGTCAAAAATGTATCATTGATGATGTCATGATTAAATGATACTTGATGAAATGGTTTTGTCATAATTAATATTAACATGATTAAAATTTTTGGATGCAAAGTGGGCACGAGTTACATCAAAAAAATTTTTTTTTTTTTTAGTCAATTAATTCATTTGTTAATTAATAAGATTTTTTAGACTGTTTTAGTGTAAAGATTTAATCTTCTGTATTCAGTCACAACATCTTTATTCACCTTCAGGCAATCAGGAGCCCTGCTCATTGCCACATATTTTCATCAATTGTTAGAGTCGCATATGGCAATGTCACACCTTGGGTCTTGTGAGTTGTCAAGGCAAATGCATTCTGCAATGAGAATTGACATCTCAAGGCATGTGTACCATTTATTTTCAAAATTTATAGTGATTTTTTGAACATTCATTTTAATAATGTTACCAATAATGTTACTATTAGTTGAAAAAGTAATTTCTACATTATCATCATCTATAACTTTGGTGATCACACCTATCATTCCACCGCAGATGCCGTGTTCAAACAGCTTACCAACAAATTCATGCTTTAATACTTTAATAGTAACTCCTTGTAGTCATATAACATTATCTGTTATTAGAAAAAAAACTTTATCAATCATAAATTTTAGCCATAATTGTTTAATAGATAAGATTCTGTGGTAATTATATATAAATAAAATAATAATAATATTCAAATAACTTTAGTTGCGCAGCTGCGGGACACTACGTAACAATTTAAAGACCTTTTTTGGATTTTGACGTATTTTTTTTTATTTTATCCAATAATAATAATAATTTTGGTTGCGCAGCTATGTAAACAATTGAAAAAACGTTTTTTCGGTATTTTTTTATTTGACGCAAATCCCGTATTTTTTTCAAAAATTAACAATTGGAATAATCAAATTATCCCAATTCGATAGATGATCAACATATTTTTTATTCGACTATATTAATATAATGAACCTTTTTTCGAATAAAAAAAAATTGGGGAGCGAGAAGTTCATTGCATCGCAAACAACAGGCAAGGCAATGGCAAGGCACTTGCAAATTGCAATTGCAATTGCAAAGAACTCTAGAATATTTGCCATACGACTCAAAATTTGCTTAATAAGGTGAAAACATTGATCGTACCAAAAACCAAACAGAACTTAACACGAAAAGAAATTAATTTGCAAAATCGACAAAAAATTACGGAATTTAGAAAAAGACAGTAAAATACATTCCATTTAAAAAGCTTTACGAAAGAATGACAGATATCAATAAAAACCACTACCCAAAAAAAATCCTCCGATCAGGGATTTAAACGTTTCGGTCGACTTGGTAAACCAGATATTAATAATAATATCAGGAGTTTCATATGAAATCAGTAACGTCAAGGTTAAATGGATTTTAATTTGGTTCCAAAATTTTATAATATTATTATTATCGATCGTAAGAAAACAACAAAATCAACATTCAATCTCTATTTCAGGATTAATTGTTGATTTTTTTAAAATGATTTAATGTTTTTTGATAATTTTATCTATAAAAAGGAATTTGTAATGTGGCCGTAATGCAGTTGATATTTTATTTAGCTATGAAAAATATACCAAACTAGTAAAGACTTCTTTTTTAGAAATAGTCAATTATTCAACAATCTCCCAATCAATTGTTACAACAATTAACTCTTATAATATTCCTTACTTTTTTACTTTTTTAATTAGTGATTATAAAAATGGTTTAATAAATTATAGTACATATTCACATAATCTACCAAGCGTTGCATAATTTAATGTTTGTTGCCACATAACGAATTAATTATTCAAAGTTTTGATCTAACAGATATCTCGATTTAGCGGATAAATTTCCTGGCATAATAATAATAATAATAATAATGATATACATATTCCGTGATTTCTGCGGCATTCTGTGCTATGTAGAAAATCATTGTCCCCAATGTTGAAAATTAAGTTGGCGAATAAGTGATTGTGGAGGAGGACGGGATGTACTGGTTGAGTCAGTATATCAGTCTATCAGTCCCAAATTTGTATCACACAAAAGTAAAGTAAGTATCCATTTTTTATTTGCTGAAGATTTATGGACATGTTATCTTGGAAGAGAAAATTTTCAATCAGTTAATTTGCCCCAGGTCTATATGTCTACTTCTGATCATGGATCATGAATCAAATATTTTTATTAGATAGGATTCAAAATAATAAAAACTAAAACATTACAGATGTGAGGATTGAAAATAAATATGCATTTCTAATAGAAAATTTCAACTTGAAATATAATTTTATGATTTAATTTTTCTTTAATTTTTCTGTCAAGTCTGGAACAGCTGTAAATAAATCTGCAACTAGGCCCAAATCAGCAATCTATTAAAAAAAATTAATTTTTAAATATATATAGCTAATTTAAATGGAAATAATAACAACAATGATAGTATATATTTAAAATACCTGAAAGATTGGTTCTTCTGGGTCTGTGTTTATAGTTGCTATTATTTTACTATCCTTCATACCAGCTATATGTTGTATAGCTCCACTAATACCAAGTGCCAAATAAAAATCTAGCCCAACAACCTTTCCTATTTGTCCAACCTAAAATCATATTAGAGATCATATTAATGCTTGCCTATATTAACTGTAATAGTTGCTAACATCTTAAAAACCTACCTGCAATGCATTATCACAATATCCCAAATCCACTGCAGCTCAACTAAACACAAAAATAATTATTATTATTACCAATATTACTTATTATTGCAATCTTTAAATCTAACAAAAAAAATTTCCATACCAGCAGCACCAAGAGCATCTGCAAGGTTATAAACGAGCTTATCAAAATTTTCACAACTTTTCAATGCTCTACCACCTGATACAACTTTGGTTGCAGAATCAAGTTCAGGTTGATCATTTTTTTGAATTTGTTCACTGATCCATTCTGTAAGAATTGGTTTTTCTGCTTTCAGGTGCAGCCTCAGTTACAACTGATGATGCATCAGTACTACCAGCTGTAGCAGGTGGAAAAGCAGTTCCACAAACTGTTAGAAATCTTTGGATTTTACAGTTGCAATGGCATCTCCAGCATAAATTGGTCTAACAAACAGAACCTTGAATATCAATTATTGGGCAACATCCAATATTGCAGCAATATATTTTTACCAAATGCTGAATGTGATGTTATCAAATGTGTGAATTTTAAATTTTTTTATGCATTGACTAACAATGGTGCATAGACTTCTGCAATTCTGTGCTTGTATGCTTTATCTTTTGCTACAAGAATTTTGGAAATTCCTTGAAGCCCTGCAACTTGTGATGCAACAGTTGTTGGATCTTCACCTGCAACAAGAGCTGTCACACTTCCACCAAGCTTATTGGCAGCCATCAAAGCATTTAGTGTAAATGGTGATTGATATCTTTTTATTTTTATGCTCTACAAGAAGCAAAGTTGAAATATCTTGAGCAGCCACATATTCTCTAATTAAAAGGCTTTGGTAAGTCTAATTTAATAAAATAATTATCAATTATTTGTTTATTTAAAAAATAAATTTAAGATTATTATTGTTATTATTTAACCTTCTTGGTGATGTTAATTCTTGTTGCTTTTTTAAGCCCAAACATTTTTTTCTTCTGATTTTCTGATCGGACAAAATAGTGTTAGTCTACATTTACACAGTCAGACCTGGATACTTTACCAACACCCACTTTACCAACAAGACACTTTACCAACAGGACACTTTACCAACAGGACACTTTACTGACAAGTATTGTGTCAACAATTTTCCAAGGACTCTGTGAAGACCTGGATAACTAACTAAAAGTTTGGTTTTTTACAACAAGTTAAATCAACCGTTAATTAACTAATAACACAACTTATTATCCTTACTTTGCATCAAAAGCCAGTTCATAAAAATACAATATAGATACACATGTAATATATTTTTTTTTGTCTGACAAAATTGATAAAAACTGCATACTCATGTTATTTTTTTATTAAATTTATTTATCAATCATTTACAAAAAACTTTTATTATTTGAGGGAAATCCAAAAATAAGTTATGCAGATCATGATAATAAATTGAAGAGAAATAGCAATTTAATTAACACCTTTAATAGATTTCTCTTCTAAATTTGATTTTAACATAAGTATCCAAATTATTTATTTAATAATGATGTATCAATATTATTGAATAAAAGTTTTGACATTATCTTCACAAAATAGTGTAAAGCATCAAAAAAGATACCTTACCTAACCATTATTAATTAGTGGCGGTAATTAATAATAATAATTCACAATCATCATTCTGATAATTAATTTTTATTTAAAAGTAATTGAATATATATAATTAAATAAATTAAATACTACCCATGATCACAACAAAATTAATATTGGTGTCAGTAGTAAAAATAGTAGTTATTAAACTTTATAAAGCATGTTTATCTATATCAAGTTTGCTTTATTCCACCTTCTGGTTGTATGATGGATAATCTTGAGGCAAGTGTCAATAAAAACAATACTTTCAGCCTGTCATAGAATAACCAATATTTAAGCTAGCTTTAATTATTTCCTACCCGTCCATTGACTAATAGGAAAATGATCCTCATATGTTCACTAAATAAATTGTGTTTACAAATCAACCTCTTCATCAGTAACACACAGATAGTAAACAATAATAATAAAAATTAAAAAAATGTTACAAATTGGTCATTTATTTATATTATCAGGTTAACTTATCGAGTTTACATTTGTATCACGATTACACTAAATTTGAATAATAAAATTAGAAGAAAAATGTTATCTGTATGGTTTTGTTGCAGTATGCCACATATAGAAATGCCATTGATTCAAAATCGCGATGCTTGTAGTTATCCTTGTTTCTATTTACTATTTTTTTAAAGAACCTTCCTTACTCAAATTTTTATTATGACGAATTACATGTAGAAGTGTTATTAACTCAAAATCACGATTTTGGTAGCTTGGTGTCCATGCTCCATATTACAACTAATGCTAAAAAAGAATTTTAATTTTCACTCATGCCTCCAAATAATGTATAAAAGAAAAAGAATTAATCCCCTTTAAAATAAATCTTTTTTAATTATATTATTTTTTTTTTAAAAAATATACAATAAAATTCTCGATCATAATAATTTTTTTTAATATACATAATATCCTCCCTCGCCTATAATAATCCCCTGGGTAACGTATAAGCTTTGACAGGCCCCTCCCAGTAGGGAGGGGAGCTTACATGACCCAGGGGATAACTGTTTTGTGCCTGACTGAATTTAAAATACTGGATGTAATTTGTGAGAAACAGGGACGGCTCATTACATAATTTCGGAATAGTCGTTTTAAACCCGCTCAGTTTTTTCAGCTTTATATACATCAAAATTTGATCTTGCCAAAAGTATAATTTTACACATATTCACAAAATAAACATATCCTCTGAGCTTAAATAAATGAAAGAGAAACTAATAATGTCACGAGTCATTGAATATCCAGCTATCCGCAAAAACTGCACTGGGATCTTGCGAGTTGGAGTTTAGTCAAGGCTATCTTTTGTAGTATTACATATAATTTAAATAATAATTACAGAATGAAACTTAGCCAAGAAAGAAAGAAAGTTAAAATTATCATTATTAACATATACGTTGGTGATCAGCATCATATTAAATATTTGTCCATTGATAAGGAAGGATTTATAATATTAATATAATTATTACTATTACTATAGGAGTTTCCGTTTCAATTGTTTTGTTAGTATTACAAAAATTCACAAAAATACACAATTCCGAAACTCCATCCATAAACAAGCGCAAAAAGAGAGAGCGTTCTCTTATTATGTATCACGATTTCCCATCTTTATAAAACAAAAAAATATACAATAAAATCAGGTTCATTGTATACAATTTAAAAAAAAATTTTTCTATAAAAAAACGATGCATTATCTTTTATAACTTTTTACTAAAAAATCTTTTTCATTGGATTAATTTTTTCTTTTAACATAAAATTAAAAATAAAAAATTATGTCGGATCAATTTTATCAAATGCCTCCACAAGGTGGTCAATATCAACAAGGTCAACGACCACCACCACCGCAACAACAACAACAATACCAGCAACCACAAGAAGGTCAATATCAACGACCACCACCACCACAACAACAACAACAATATCAACCACCACAAGCACCACCACAATTTCAACAACAGCAACAACAGCAGCAGCAGCAACAGCAACAACGACGACCATCGCCACAACCACATCAACAACCACCACAACAATACCAACCACCACAAGCACCACCACAATTTCAACCACCACAACAACAGCAACAACAACAACGACGACCATCACCACAACCACAACAATATCAACAACCACCACCACAACAACAGCAGCAACGACCACCACCATCACAACAACAGCAGCAGCAACGACCACCACCACAACAACAACAGTACCAACAACGACCACCGCAACAACAACAACAGCACCAACAACGGCCACCCCAACAACACCAAGATTCTTATATATCCGATGCTAGCACTGAAATATATACTGGTTCAGATACCATGCATAGCCAATCTAAATCATCGCAAGGAATATCTCCGACTTATCAACAAAAACATCAGTATCCTCCTCCTCAGAAACAAAACAATCCTCCAATAGGCATGCCTCAACAAATAAATCCTACACATCAGATAGATATGCAACAACATCCACCGCCTAAAAATATCAATGCTAATACTTATCCTGGCCAGGTTAATCATTCAATTCCTCCGGTTGAAAGACCTTTGAATCAAATAACTAGTATAGAACAAATTTGGGGTATGCCTTTGCGCCATAATGACAGACCCACTTGGAAATTTTGGATGTTTGTTTTATTTGTCTTTTATTTTATTTGGGTGATTGGTAAATATAATTTTTATATTATTTTCTCTATTTATTTTTTACATCAAGTTTGTCAATTAACCTAATTATTTGAATTTTTGCATTTTTTAGTTATTCCTGTTATAGTTAGACTTCGATATAGAGCTTATTATTATTATTATTATAACTAACGCTTGGTGATTAATAATATAAAAAAAATTATTATTTTTGTATTAACAAAAAAATCGATTTATCTTATACATAATATATATATTAATATACACGTATAAATTTATATCTTATTTAATTATTCACATATACATAAAATTTATCTTGATAAAAAAAAAATGTATTAAATCAAAAATATTTATATAATAAATAAACACAAATAATCTTCTACACATTCACATCCTTTCTCACTTTTTCACACACAAAACAATAATGTAAAATAAATAAATAAATAAATTAAATAATTAAAAATCTGATGAATTGATACTACCAGGTCTTTGATGTGCAATATATCCACCTAACTCACAACACGAATCACAAACACGATGATACAAAGTTGTATTGGTTGTGTTATTAGGTGCAGATGGATCAGATAATACTTGAAGTGATGGCAAGGTAACTCGTGCAGTTGAACATTTATCGCAAAAAACTTGTCCACATCGTCTAAATATCAAAATCAATCAATTAATCAACCAACCAATCAATAATAACAATGTTGTTATTAATTATTTACCTGCAATGATGTTTTCTAATCCAGAAATTAAATTTTTTTTGACATTTACGACATTCATAGACATCATCGTCATTTTCCCATTTTGGATGCGTAGTAAGCGTACTACTTGCTGGTACATTTGTAATGTTTAAACCTCTGGTAGGTGTTACCATCCCTGATTTATTATTATTGTTGTTATTTTTTTAGGAAAAAAAGTTCAAATTAATCATATTTTTTTTTTTTTTTATTTAAAAAAAACCTCTATATGTATTACCATTATTTGTAATATCATGACTAGATGATCTTCTAATAGGCACTTCTAGTCCAAACTTATTACGAGACGAAATTGATGATACACTTCGATGACTTGAAGTCCTATTATTATTATTATTCTTTGGTACCAAAGCTTCTAAATATTCTCTATGTTGTGAAAAAGTTCTTATAAGTGAGTCGGCTTCTTGTCTTTTTTGGTCATTAGTCTCAGCTGTATATACACAAAAAATATAGTAATGATAATAATAAATATATTATTGACATTAGATATATATAATATCCATATGTATACAATAATAACAATAATACACACAATTAATTCCATTTTGTAAAATTTTTATTGCCTCTTTATATACTGCTAATTGTTTATTTAAATCGTCTTTTTTTCCTTCTCCACTATTTTGATAATTTTTAATAATGGATTCGGCCTTTTGAATATAATCCAAACCACTCAATTCTGATTCTTTGATCAAATGTAAAGATTCAATTGGTTCCATATCACCAAGACTTAAACGACGTTTCATCACACGAACCCATCTTCTTCTTCTTACCGAACTATTGGCATTTTGAGGCGGATGTGCGCTCCAATTTTCATCTAGTTCGGTAAAATTCCTAGCATATTGCCATCCTTCTGAATCCACGTAAGGATGTGACATATCTATTTGCCATTCATCTACCCAAAACCATTGTTTATTCTGTGATTTTGTAGTGGTTGCATTAGAAATAATTGTTATTGATGAAGAATTGGGCCCAACTGGTAATTTTATATCTTCTTTAGATGAAGTTTCTCCACTAGGATGGAGTGACCAGGCTCCACGCAAATCTGTCTTCAAAAGATTTGCTGCTGAATATTTTGGTGAACTACGAAGTGCCATTGAGAAAACATTTGAAGCCCTTTGATTTTCATGAAGAATAATTGGTACTGATATGTGGAAAGTAAAAACATCATAAGGTTGATTGATTGGTGGCAAAGATGTTTCAAGATGACTAAATGACGTTGCTATTGTAAATGTATTATTTTCAATAGTTAATTAAAATTAATTAAATAGTTAATAGTAATAATAAATAAACTTTTTTTTAAAAATTATTTTTAAAACTTACGTCCAGGTATTTGTCCTTTCCCTTTCCACCAGTCACGTTCAGCTCTTTCCAACACTTCACAAATATAAGCCTCATTACTTGTTGCTGCTGCATCATAAGCAGTCTCGCCAAAATTATTTTTAATAAGAGGATTGGATTTAGCATAATTTAAAAGATATTCAACTATGTCAAGATGTCCTTTTGATGCAGCATTCACTAGTAAATTTTTTTAATACAAAAATGTGAATAAAGTCATTTTAATCATATTTATATATATGTGGCAACAAAAATTGATTCATATTCATATTTGTTTAAAAAAAAAGACCACTCACTTAAAGGCGTAATATTTCTATTATTTCCAACATCTACATCTACGCCATCGGCAGATTCTACCAAATATTTCACTATATGCAAATGTCCCCGTGCAGATGCATTATGTAATGACGTCCATCCATCATTGTCTTTTTGTGATACAGATGCATCTTTTTGCAAGAGATAATTGACAACTGGTATATGTCCATTATATGATGCTTTTAATAACGCAGTCTATATAACATGTACATGTAGCATACACATATAAATGAATATAATGAATAAAATAAATGAATAAAATGAATAAATAAATTTATTTATTATATTTTTATCTTTATATTTTATCTTACCTCACCAGTTTGATCTTCTAAATCAACAATTGCACCTGCACTTTCTACCAACCACCTAACAACATCCAAATGACCACGTGAAGCTGCATAATGAAGTGGTGTTAAACCTGAAGAAAGATTTGCAACGTTGGCGCGTGTGAAATCTGTCACTTTTCCACCAGATCCTTTTGGTGCTAAAATCTCTTTAACTTTTGCTAAATAACCCAGAGAAGTTGCCTCATAAATATTCATATCCTCCGAATCCCTGAGGTAGCGATAGGCATTGTTTATGGAGTTTGGAGGAAGTTTTATTTGTTTGGAATGTATGTTTCCATAGTATTTATGAGTTTCTCCTGGAATAGGTGGATAAACAAATTCTGGAATTTTTGCTATAGTTGGTGCAGATGAAAGCATTTTTGTTTTATCAATTTACTTGATTATTATTATTATTATTATATATAAAAAATAAAAATCATACCGATTTTAGTAAATTTTCACGTTACACTGCCGAATTCATAACCAATGGTTATCCAATAAAGGAAATTTCAATCCTTTTTAGTCCGCATGTTAAGTCATCAAACATTGTTTATCAATCATCAACCAATAAAATTGCAAGAAATTTGGCACTAACCATTGAATTTTGTACAAAATTTTGCACGGACACTCTACTAATGGTAATGCAACTACAGACAGTTAGGTAGATCATTAAGAAAATATCCTGTTCTGATTCAGATGCAGTTCAGCAATCTCATTCTTTGGAACAATCACAATCACAATCACAATCACAACCTATTTTTAAAAAATCGATATTAATCCTCATTTCAGTCAGAATAAGTTGTTCTACATCAATTTCTAATGTATTAAAAAAAAAGACTTAATCCACCTCACCTTATTAATTCTTTGTCTTGTAAATGATGAAAAATATTCATCTTTGTGCACTGTTTAAAAAAAAAATCCTCACATTTGATAACCTTTTTCAAATTGAATAGTAGTGGTGATAAGTATATATTATTTTAGAAGATATTTTTTCTTTGTATTTTTTATTATATAGATTCAAGATTCTTTAATGAACACAATAAATTTATAATGTGAGAGGAATGGAAGAGTCATAATGATAGTGACAGCATAGATACTATAAGAAGGCTCTTGGAACCATTCATTACATCTGATAAAGTAAAATAAATTTTTATAAAAAAAAAGGATTAGAGGGACTTATTAAGAGAGATAAAATATATTATTAGCATTGAAGATCTACTGTATTTAATTATATTGAGATCAAATAGCTGATAAAGGTTTGGTTATATATATATATATTTCTGAACATTATATTATCATAGTGAGGCTAATCTTCACTCTACTATGTGTAACTGATAATTAGATTTTCTCTAGGCTCAAACAACAACATTAATTAATTTACTTGGATCTATAGGAAATTTCCAAAAGGTTTACAACTACAACTGGCTGCCAGGACTATCACTCAAGCAACAAGTGCCAACTAAAATAAAAGAGTCAATCACCAGGTGATCCAATTTCTTCACCAACAGCAATTTAATTAGAAAAACAAGCCAGTGAAAAAGATTGCTAAATTGGATAATAGCATTAGCAAAGAAATTATTATTGAGTGATTACAGACTAATTCTGCTAACTGAGGAATTACTAATGATTCTCAACAGCAAGAACTGGCTCAAGCTACTTTTGCTCAAGAACTAGAAGAATAAGATAATTAATGATAAGTTTGCCAAATTGGAAGTTGAGAAAAAGAGTGTCTTTTATTTTAGCTTACTTGGTTATAAAGAATGCTAATTTACCAAAATAAGGCTAGAATCAAAGAAAATAATTTAAATATTGATTATGAAAAAGAAAAATATCCCCAAAATGAGAATACTATTCAGGAATTACAAACAAAGTTAAAGAATTAGAAAGGCAAAAGGTCTGAAATAACTAAAACAAGAAATTATTTAGATTTAAATGGAAACAAAATGCCAAGGCTAAATAAAATTTTTTTTGAATTAACCTGAACAGCTAAGCCAAGGCTAAAGTGAAAGAAGAGAAAAGTTTATATGGAGGATATTGAATAATTAAAAAAATGAGAATCAAAAAATATATATATTGATAGTGTATACAATTGTGACTAATTTACAAACTCTTTGATTCTTTGTTACATCATACTCACTTTCTGATTTTACGCAGCATGCCCAAATTTGTGTTATTTTACATAATATTAATCTATAACATGAAGATTATAATTAACGGAAATATTAGACCCTGTTTGCTTGATACCTTTTTAAAATAATTTGCACAAGTCTAAAATTAAAAACCACTTCCAAGGTCATTTGACTAAATTCGTGTTATTTACATAATCTATAACATAAATATTATAATTGGTGGAAATATCAGGTCCTGTTTGTTTAATAGAACAAATTAGTAATTGGATTGAATTAAGTTTATATGATCTACAAATTGTATGGAAAGTTCTTGCTGGAAAATATGATAAAAAATTTAATTATAATAAAAGGTTCCCATATATCCCATATAGCGAATGTTTAAATATATATGATTATGTGTAACATTCCACCATATTTGACTTATTGATGGTTTCAATTATTAGTTTCATCTTAAACTTCTTTTCCATTAGGAAAGTTTTTCATTATGTATATTTTTTTAGAAACACTAAATTAGTTTTATTTGGAAAATTCGTGAATTGAGAATGCTATTTATGTCATTTGATTCAATGTTTCCTTATTATATTATTTTAGTCTTATCTATCTAGATTATTAATAATACGACCTAACTGTTTTCGGATTTTTTCCAACAATAAATAAATAGTTTACAATAGAATTTATCTTGTCATTTCTCGTCTCGTTAATAAAAATTTTTTTAGCTTTTTTTTTTATTCTTTAATTATTTCCTACACATATATATTATATATATTGAATGTATATAAATAATATTTATAAAGATCATATTTAAATAAATAAATAAACAAATATACATATAAATATGACACAATTGTCGTCACAACCACAAGAACTTTCACAAGAAAGGCGGCAATCACAAAATCAAGAAATTCGAACAGAAGAACTTCAAGAAGAAAATCTTGAAATTGATAACAATAATGTTGCAGATAACGACGATAATAATAATAACAACAGTGACATAGTTACTATCGCATCATCATCGGCATCAAATGATAATAATGATAATAATAATAACGACAATGATTATAGTCATCTACCACCACCACCACCGTATGAACAAGTACCAAAAGTACCATTACCAGTCATAGTGGATGTTAATGGCGATGATGAATTACCAACTTATCAACAGACGGTTCCAAGTCACCGTAATCCTAATTTTTACTCGACAAATAATTACAGTAATGATAGCAGTGGTATTAATATTATAATTAGATTTATCAATCACTTTATCACTGATAAAAATTAAATTTAATCAAAGTATCTTTTTAATATAGATGATGAAAATCAACAGTGTTGTTGTTTTAAAAGGAAGGGCCGATCTAGATTTTGTATGTTGTCGTTTGGATTAGCCTTGGTGCTAATTATCATTGTAACTGTAAGTATATAATTAAAATTTTAATTTTAATTCTCTCTTTTTTTTTTTTTTTTTTAATGTAAGAAATTAATCAATTCTCAATCATATCAAATCGGATAATTAGGTGATTGGAATTTCTAACAATAAAGCGTGTCGTGAACTCGAATTAAACGATTCGAATGAAGTTAATTTATTTAGCTTTGATCCAAATGTTCATAATAATTTCGAGGTTATACCAAAATTCGTCAAGGTAATTATTAATTACTCACTCTTATCGATAAATTGCTATTATTAATATTAATTACTGTTATCCGTTGTTAATCATTATATATTATTTAGTATGGATCTATAAACGTCTCACAGTCTAATTCAACCACTTCAACTGATGCGTTGATCAAAGTACAATATAATTCATTAGCAAATGATAAAATTCAAATCACACAAGAAGCACATGGAAATTCTTATGCTATAAAAATTGTAATAGAAAATTTTTTTTCTTTTTTCTTTGTTTTTTTCAAAAAATAAAGTAATTAATTATTACTTATTCTACAAAATGTTACAATTTAGGTACAAGTAAACTCAATCACTATGTTTGGTCTTAGTATACCACCTAGATGTATAGTAGCGAATATTGACATCACTCTACCATTAATCATGGGTCCTAATACTAATGAAACAACATTTAATACGGATGATTTTGATATAACGTTTGCAGAGAATGCTAACAAGTATAACCAATCACTAACGATTAATAATGACGATTCTAAGATTCAATTTAATAATTTATCCGCGAAATCATTAGTTATTAATTCTAATGCTGGTTATGTAAATGGAACAATCACAGGCATCGAAAATAATTTTAGTGTCATTGCGGATGATGCTGATTTAAATCTAAGTGTTGGAATTGCTGATAATGCAAAGTCTGCTATGGTTGATATTGTAAATGATGTGGGTCGGATTAATTTAACTTTTGTAAGTATTATATTATTATTATGGCGACGTAGTATTTTATTTTATTTTTATTGCGGTGGCATATTGTTATTGTTATTGTGCTATTTGTTAATAAATAATATTATTAATTATATAATAATAGATCAATGGATTCACTGGTAATTACGATATTGTTACTGGAAGAGGTATAATTTCAACAAATTATCCACAAGAAGTTAAAATAAGTGACAATGAACATAAAGCCAATGACATCAACACATCCAATAATAGATTTACAAACGGCACTTTATCAATTAAAAATGAGGATGGTGCAGTTAATGTTACATTCTAAAATTAAAATTTTTATGTTATATATATATATATACGCAGTATTTATTATGTTTATAAGATGCCAATTAAATTTTTTTTGTAATTTTTTTTTTAAATAATTAGATTAGATTAATTAATAAATATAATATATATTATATAAAAACAGAGTTACTTTTTTGTATATTCTATAGTCTAAATGATAATACTGTTGATATTTTTTACATTACGGTCTCGCTGATTAATTGTCTATTTTTATCTAATATGATTCTTAAATGCTTTCCATAATGTTCATTGAGATTTGTGCAACTTTTAATTTCTTCTTCCTCCTCCTTTTTATTTTCAACTTGACAAAAGAAATTTTGTTTTCTTAGATATGGTAAATATATTTCATAAGAAGGCATAAATCTATCGACAAAATTTCTAACTTCTTCTTCGCTCATACCACTCTTATTCTTGTTTTGTTTCTTCATATTTTCTTCTTGTTCCAATCTCCATTCATAAACATTACTGATATTCTCAACATCCAAATGTATAAATATATCAAAATACTTGTACCAATGTTTCTCGTAATTTTTTAAATTTTCATTAATTAACAAAATATTTTCTAACGAATAACAATCATTGTTAATGTTGCTATCATAATAAATATTTTTCAAATCTTCTTTTTTTAATGACTTGAAACCAACACACCATCCTTCAAATAACATTATGTCAAATGGTGGATAACTTTTTGTCCATTTATCAATCGATAATCGATTACCTTGACCATTATTTAACGACTTGTCATAAGATGGAACCAATAATACTTCCTTTTCTCCTTCTTCTTTTTCACGACTACTACGATTATGTGAGGATGAGGAAGTTGAATATTTGAATTGATTGTCGCATAGTTTTTTAAAGAAATTTACTCCTAATAAAATATCATGAGTTCCAGGTTGTCCACGATACTTTAACAATTTGTTATCCGGATATTTGCTTGACAATTTTAATTGATCAGAGTGACTTAAATAAAAATCATCAATTGAACATGATACGATTGAATCATTATAATTGTTGTTGTTGTTGCTGCTGTTGCTGTTATTGTATAATGACTTTTTAAGTTGATATTTTAATTGATTTACTAATGTGGTTTTACCTAAAAAAGATATCTTTTATTATTATTCAATTAATTAATTAATTTGTATTTGATATTTTGTTTTTTTGTTACCAGATCCTTGAGGTCCGTTTATAGCAACTATTAAAGGTTTAGATGAATATTTAGTAATTTTTCCTAATTTTTTAAAATGATTTAAAATAAATTTTGTAATCGAATCTATTAACAATACAGATGATGATGGTGTTGCCATGAAGAGAATATTAACGTAAAAGTAATTTTATGCACGTGTTACTTTCTTTTAACCTCCCAATTCGGATAAGATTATTTTCATCATATTAATATTAATATCTCCCTCCGTTTATTATTATGTGAAATTTGTGTGTAACTTTAAGGCCATGGATAATAATAAAAAACGTTCTTCTAACTCTTCTGACGTGCCAAGATGTTTTTGCGACAAACCTGTATCCATATGTTTATCTGAAAGATCAGGGATCCTTATTTATGATTGTCATTACGTTGAACATGTTAATCCTTGGAGTTTAGGCAGAATACTTGAATACGATAATGAAAATAAAAAGATCATGCAAACGGTTTCCAACTTATCTGAAAGGGTAAGAAACGCGCCTTTTTCTATTTATATGTAAGGAATTGTATGTTCATTCATTGAATTTAAAAAGAAGGGATTATTTATTTAGGAAACTGTTGAAGAAAAAGACGTTCTATACAATCCATCTACTATCGAAACTATGGATAATGATGGTGATGACGGGTCTGATTGTAGTAAATCAAAGGAAAATAAAATTTGTGCTTTTCATGTACATCAGCCAATATGGAATGAAATGTGTCGAGGAGAATCATTGAATAACAATCATCCTGAACTAAACACTTGTCCCTTTTTCAATTTTACTTTTTGTGTAATCTTTAATACCATAACTGAATTTCCTATCAATATACCCGCTGTACCAAGATGTTATTGCGGCAAACCAATAGTTTTGAGAAGAATTATTAGACGGCATAATAAGGGGAAATGGTTTATGTCATGTGCAAGTTATCAGGTAACATATATATGGAACACATTTAATGATAAATGTTATATGTGGTTATTTAAAAAAATTTTCCTATAGATACCAGGAGCAAGACCAAAATGTGCATGGTTTGAATGGGCTAATAAAGTATTGTATGATAAAAAAGATCAATGTATTCACGAGAATATTTTCAATTTTGAACAGGCATTGATTATGGAACCGATGTATCAACAATGGCAAATTGGAAAGAAACTTGGAAAAGTGCTAATTGAAAATTTAGAAAATGAAATTCTAGAAATTCTAGCAAATATCAGCATTAGTGAAGAAGAAAAGGATCATGATGATAAAGATGTTCCTAGACATTTTCAGGAAATAAAAGATATTCAAATCAACAATCATGATGACGTTGATTTCTTTAACACATAATAATGATAATCTTCTGATACTAAAATTGAGGGGTTAGATGGGAGGATTCTAGAAAACTTATTGCCTTTATTTTCTTTAAAATATAATGTAATTATAATAATATTAATAGCCTTATATGTATATAATTGGAGAGGTAAGAAAAAATCTTAGTAAATGTCTTTGGCTTTTTCATCTTGATCTACATACGACAACAGGACCTATATAGATAGTTACCCTAAATTTTCAAAATAACGTATTAAATTTATCAAGTTGGTAATCTTTAATGATAGTTTTTTAAAAATGGATAGTTTAAATTTCAATTGTTATGACTTTTGCCCAGTGCCTTAAAATTTGTAAAAATAAATAGTAGTACTATATATAGTTAAACCTCGATAAGCCGAACCACTATAAACCGATTTTCGCTTTATAACGATGTAAAAATTGGTTAACCAATAACATAATTAATAAAATTATCTTGTTAAGTCGAATTTAAGATAATTTGATAATTCGGTTTATAATTAATTACCTTAAAAGCAAATATCTACAGTCGAACCCTCGTTTCAACGGATTTTTGGTTTTATATTACCCCTTGATTTTATTAATTAAAAAATTCTCGTTTCAACGGATTTTATATTTAAATCGCGTTTCAACGGACAACGGATTTTTTGGTAGGATTTTAGTAATTATTATTATTATTACTATTATAATAAGTACTAATCGCGTTACAACGGATTCACGTGATATAGATTTTATAAAAAAAACACACATTACTATGTTAAGATTAATTCATTGCTAAATAATATAAACAAATCGAATAATTCTCATGAATAATTCTCACATTACTATTACTAAATAATTAAACACACACATTACTAAATGGGGCATACTGTAACAAAATCAGACAAAGTGAACATCGTATTACATAAAATTACAAGCCATATCAACATCACAAATGGGGCATGCTGTAACAAAACCAGACAAAGTGAACATTGGTATTACCAATGATTTCAGGGATCAAAATTTAGTAATGTGATTATTAAAATCCTCCATTTGTTATATTTGGGGGGTTTTCTAGAAAAAACTGGTTATAAGTCTTTTTTACCAAAATTGACTTTTTTACATAACATCAATCTGTAACATTGAAACTATAACTGGAAAAATTTTCAAACCATGTTCGCATAATAAAAAAATGAGTAATTGGGAGCATAGTGGACACTGTTGCATATCAACAGTCATTTGTATAATATGCAGGTGGTTACACAGATCCCGTTGCTTCTGAAACTTCACTAGAATATAGCTGTAACCTCTCTAAGTCCAGATCATCAGCAAGATCAAAATTATCTCACACTTTTATAATCAAACTTTTGCAAGAACTTTCACCATAACATATGTTATGTTGATCATTTTTTTGTGATCTGCAACAGTGTCCACTATGCTGTAATTGGGTAACAAAGAGTTTTTTAAATTAATTTGCATAAAATATAAAATTGATCTACAACCCCAATATTTTATTAGTTGCACCAATTCAAATATATTCAAAATACATGATAAATATAAAATTTAATTAGGGTTTGGACAGAGAATATCTTTATATGGATTATCTACATGCTGACAAATGTTATTATATAAATATTTTTTTCTGTCTTCTGATAAAGGAACAACTTCAAGAAAATTTAAATGTGCATTTTTATCAAAATTTGTATTCTTCAAAAGATTATAAGAATATTCTTCTCCACCAGATTTTTTTGAAAAATAAACTATTCCAATATTATTTGGCAAACTACTAAAGCGAAAATGATGTTGCTTTTTCATATTTGGTAAAGTTCTAAAATTATCTTTTAACATGGAATTAAAGTCTTTCCATTTCCAACCTATCCTGTTATCATATCTAATAGATTTATTATGTATAGATGATTTGTTTATAACCATCTCAACATCATCAACAGTATTTATATGACTGTCCTTGTATGCTTTTTTAATAGATCCAAATTCTGCATCACAAATAAATTTTGTGTGTCCAGGTATCATAAAATTTATATAAATATCCTCATACCAACCCAACATTGCTAACCATGACCAAAACCAAAGTGACAAATTATTTTTATTCTGCCCAGGGCAATTGTCACATGTAACATAAAGATTTTTTTTACCAACATGACCAATCTTTTGGAGAAAATCAAAAACCATATTCAAGGTTGTGTTAGCCCCCTTTTTTGATATCCCTTCTGGTAATTCATTTTCTCCTATAGTATAATTTGATTGAATATTTTTACCATCATCTGTCTTGCATATACCAAAAAGATGTATGATAAAAGGGGATTTGAAATAGATTGATCCAACTTGTTGAGAAGAAAATGGAGCTGCAACACTTTGGGCCCAATCATAACAAATATGTGTTATTGTTGAATCATTTTTGCTTTTTTCAATTATGTTGGTATAATGAATTCTTTCCTGCTCTGCATCTGTTTGGTGATTTTTGTATTCAAATTTAAGATTTTCTTTTTCATTATCATCATTTGTAAATTTTATATCACTTTTAAGTGCTTCACAAGTATTACAAAGATCAGTTCCAGGTGGTTGGAATTTAATGTATGGTGTTAATTGTTGCCATAGTTTGTAAAATATATTATATGCAATAGGACTAATGGATTCATATTCTGAATTAAATAAATTTTTAAATTCCCCATATACTGTAGTATATTTCATATAAGTTGGCAAATAGATTATTGCTTCTAATTCATCTCTAATTTTCATAGGAGATGGTAATCCATGCAAATTTGAATATTGCAATAAAAAATTCTTAACTAATTGTGCCATTCCAAGATTAACAATTACATGTGATTTATTTTGAGGAATTTTATTAGTATTACCATGAATACGATGCATCAAACCATCTAACTTAAAATGATCTTGCAAAGCCAATAATTTGTCTTTTGGATTGTAGAATTGATCGATATGCCATTTCCCACTTTCTACAACCAAATCCAGAAAGTCAACCTGAACAAATCAACACATTCATTTGTGAAAATCTACCGTTCAGTGATCAATGCTCCAACCCCATTCTTTTGACAGCGCTTGACACATTGAATTTTGATGTGGTTGACAGCAGCTCCAATGGTTTGCCTTTCAAAAATCATACAAACCTCCCACGATCAATCACAATCCAAGAAGGGGCACGGGTTATGTTTCTGAACAACAAGTTGTTCGAGCATGACATTTGCAATGGAACAATAGGAGTCATTACCAAGAGTATAGACCACAATAACGTCAAGGTCACCTTCCCAACAAACAAAAACATTGTTAAAATCAATGTTCAAAAAACTACCACGAACTTTGAAATTAATGGGGTACATGCCTCGAGACACCAATTCCCTTTACAGAACGCTTTTGCGTTAACCGTCCACAAGACCCAAGGCTTAACATTGCCACACATCACCTTGACCATAGATCAAAATATGTTTGCTCCTAATCAGATCTATGTGGCGATGAGTTGATCTCCTTCTTGGAATTCAATGGACATTTTTGATTTCGACTTTGATTCCTTGAAGGTAGATAGGGATGTGATAAATGAATACAAGAGATTGAGGTTGTTAAATGAAAAGGGTCTAATGGAGATGAATTGACATTGATTTGGTTTTTCGTGATAGTAAATAGATGTCAAAAGCATTTTTTTTGTTTTCATAAATTGGACTATTTTGCATAATATTATTGTATCACTATCGATTAATGTTAAATTAGACTATTTTGTATAACATTGTATCACCATGATACCAATAAACAATGATGGTATAGTGCATAAAGAAAAATCATGCAATTTTGACTTTTTTGTTACAAGTCGTATCCAAATAAGGTAAAGCAATTTTTGTGTCATATGAAAACCCCAATTTAGTAACGAACGTCTTGACTTCACCTGTTTTCCTTGTGCGTACGTAAACGATTGATTGGTTAATTCAAATTCCAGTGAAGGCTGATTGGTAAAAAATGAGTTTTTTAATCTTTTTGTATAAATATGTAAATCAAAAAAAATGTCAACGCACTAAAAGAAAGTATGACGAAAAGATTAAACAAAAATATCAAAAATATCAAAAATATCGAAAATACAGTTGATGATGATCCGGGTAATGTTGAATCAGCAATAGATGATGCAGCAGCAACAATGGAAATTTATTAGAACATGCAAAACATTTTTTGGGTTGTAAATTTTGTTTTTATTAAATAAATTTTTTTGATTTTTTCATACATCGTTCATGTTTTGTCTTAATCGTATATCTTAAATATTGGTTGTGTTTACAATCGTTTTGTTGACATTCATTATATTAAGGTTATTTTGATTATATCGAGAGATATGGTCAAGAGAAGAGTTAGGAAGAGGATTATTCTTCAACCAAGTCGAAAACCAACCCTTTAAATACATTTTTGAGTAGTACAATTTAATTTATTAGACTATTTGTCGGATGTTGCTTCCAACTTCTTAAATTCGAACCATTTATTAACGAAGCAACTGTTGGTGAAGTGATTGTTGACAAAATGAATCAAACCAACATTTATTTTTATGTTATCAAATTCACGATTTTGATTGGACAATCGACAATTGTATGGGTTAAAATTTTGTTACCTGTTCGCTCAAACAAATAATTGTTTTTTATGTATCAATACTTAGTAAACATTCTGGTCTTGGGCTAATTCTTGTTATTATAGATAAATTATTTTTTACAATTATATTAATATAGGTGTAGATTGTTTATGCTATCAATTACATAAAGCAGACCAAGTACTATGGGAATTCTGAGATCTATAATTATTTATTTATACTACTACCCAAGTAGCACTTGCCAAAGTCAAATGTAGCAAGCTCGTTATTAGTCCAACATAAGTAATTAATTGTTATGTGCAAGGATCAAATTAGTATCTTCACTTAAACAATAACATAAACCACTTGGAAAATGTAAATCAAATTCCACACAATGATATTTAAAATTAAGAAATAAGATTATATTTTATTATTATTATTATTACGGACAATGCAATATACACATTGCACATTGTTCCTATATATAAAAAATAAAATAAAAATATTAATATTTTATTTAAAATATAATTATGTTTATATTATATATACCTCGTCATTAAATTGTGGTTGTGGTTGTGGTGATATTGTTGATGATGATGATGACAGTCCCTATAAATATAAGTAAATAAAAAAATTATAAAATGTTATGTCTACTATTAATGTTTCAGTATATACTTACACTTCAACAACAACATTTTCTGTATGAGCCAATGCTATAATTAGTTGGTACCCTGACTCGCAGGTTATATCTCTGTAAGATTTTTAAAAAACAAACATATAAATTGACAAAAAAACAAAAATAAATTATTTATTTGGTTATCTTGATCATCATTCTTTTAAAAGATCATATAAATTGAAAAAATAAAGTTAAAAAACTGATACTTACATCATTATTATCATTGTTGTTGTTGTTGTTGCTATTATTGCTATTGTTGTTGTTGATATTGTTGTTGTTGTTGCTATTATTGTTATTGTTGTTGTTGTTGTTGTTGTCTAGATCTTTAAATTATAATCCAAATGAATATTTTTTTTTTTCAAAAAATTTTTTAGTAAAAGCCAATTTCAAAGATAAATATACATACTATCAATAAATATTCTGCTATCGCCATCATTATTCTTTTAAAAAATTACATATAAACCAGGGTTGGCAAATTGACCAACTGATGGATTTTGGACTGGTCCATTGCCATTAATAAAATACTAAATATGGTTAAAGTGTTACATTAATGGACCCAATGGACCACCAATAGACCATCAATGGACTGCACATTTGCCAACCCTGATATAAACATGTTAGTTAAAAATTAATGTTGATTATAACCTCGATATCATCATCATCGTCATTATTGTTGTAGTTGTTGCTATTATTGCTAATGTTGTTGTTGTTGCTATTATTGTTGTTGCTATTATTGTTGTTGTTGCTATTATTGTTGTTGTTGTTGTTGTTGTCATTGTCATCTGGATCTTTAAATTATAATCCAAGATGAATAATTTGTTTTTTTTTTCAAAAAAATTTTTTTAATAAGAAAGACAAATAAACATACTATAAACAATTATTCTGCTATCATCATTATTATTCTTTTAAAAAATACATATAAAACATGTTAATTATAAAAATGTAAAGCAATAAATGGAAAATTAGTTAAAAATTGATGTTGATTATAACCTCAATATTATCATCATCGTTGTTATTGTTGCTATTATTGCTATTGTTGTTGTTGTTGCTATTATTGTTGTTGCTATTATTGTTGTTGTCATAGTTGTCATCTGGATCTTTAAATTATAATCCAAATGAATAATTTGTTTTTTTTTTTTTTTTCAAAAATTTTTTTAGTAAAAGCCAATTTCAAAGATAAATATACATACTTCCAATGAATACTCTGCCATAACCACCATTATTCTTTTAAAAAATTACATATAAACATGTTAATTATAAAAATGTAAAGCGATAAATGGAAAATTAGTTAAAAAATTGATGTTGATTATAACCTCATATAAAATTTTTAAATTCTCAAATAACTCTTTGGTCCTTAATGGGACTGACGGTTGTTGTGGGTGAATCCTTTTAAGGATTCCAAATAACTCTTCCACATCAATCCAATCAGATATTGATCGGCTAAATAAATATAAAGCAATCAAAACACAAAGTTTTCACATGTGCGTGAATTTTAAATTTGAGTCAATTTGAACATTAACTAGAGTGACAAGTGGTGGTAATAACCACCACCACCCTTAAAACACTTACCTGGCAAGTTCACCAGTATGATTTTGATGGTTTCTTTTATTTCTTGACATCTTTTAAAATTTAATAAAAAAAAAAGGAAGTTTAAAGAAGTTTGTGAATGATCAACACGCACACATTAATTATTTATCCTATTGGTTTTTTTTTGGTAGGACAGACACGAATGATTTTTTTTTTTTTTTGGAAAAACAAATTTTTTGACAGAGTCCAAGGTGATAAAACGTGAGTGTTGTTGTTTTGTTTTGTTTGGTTTGGGTCTCCTAAAGAATATGTGTTAATAACTAACCAGAGGTACTTTTTTTACTTGTAATGATATGTATGAGGTGTCTTTTATTTTAGCTTATAAATCAAAACGCGGAACAGATCTTGCTGGGTAGTTACAAGATTTTCATTGAAAATAATTTGCTTTGCGTAATCGTAATAATAATAATATTAATTATATTATTATAATCACAAGATGTCAAGGCAGCACACTGTTGAAAAAGAAACATTTTGAGTATGCGAAGTTTGATTACAGAAAAATAGCAGGCGTTGAAGCACGCACGCTACCTTGAACACTTTACAGTCATTCACACATGTTCCTCGTGTGCACAAGGCTAATCTGACCAAGATTTCTATGATGATACAATGATGCAACAGAACTCCAGGGGGGGGGGGCAACATGGCCCTGGAGTTTACCGAGACTGCATCAATCGTCAATGACACTTTTCACTAATCTTCCCAGACCAGAGAAGGCTGCTGGCATGCTGGATGAAAAGTTACCTGCAACGATCCTGCCTCTAGGGCAAGGATGGCACTGTGACCAAGTCGCAACTCTGCTGATGAATTGTAGTGCCATGTAAATATCCAGATCTATCAAAGCAATGAGAACCTGCAACTTGTTTCAAGCACAGGAGGTCACAATTCAGAGCAGGGTTGGTGGCCCTGAAATTGCATTTGGACTCTGATGTTAAGAGGAAAGTTGTAAAATAGTGTTTGTTTTGTATAATCACTTTCATAAATGCTCTGTTTTTTTGATACTAACTAACAAATTTATAATTTTGGGTAAGAGACTGGATGGGGTTTTTGCCCAATCAGTCCTCTGTCTGCGATTATTATAAAATAAAAAATTACAGCCATTAAAAATTTCAACTTTTTATAGTCAAGCACAACTTTAAAACCAGCTTGGGATTATGGGTAGAAAAAACACAATATTTGTAACAAGATTAATTTATTTCACTTAGGAAAGCAATAAAGCTATTTATTTATTATCTTTGTTTATTTGTTGTTTTATTAATATCAAATAATAATACACAGTGAAAGGGTTTTAATAATGATGATAATAATAATAATGGTTGCATAAACAATTCTTTCTGATTGTATCATTTACCATAGATCCATCTTTTTTTTAAAAAAAAATTTTTTTTAATTAATGCAATGTTGTATATACATACACCCTTTAATAATTTATTATTAATAATAGGAGTATTAGTAATATCAATAGAATATTTTGATGTTGAATGATGAAAAAAAATTTTAAATGTTTATTAAAATGTTATTATAATTAAATTTTGGTATGATTCAATTAATCTTGGAAGGAAATATTTTAAATATGAATGAATGAACAAAATATTTTGTAAAATGTATGAAAATTTTGATCCTTCAAATGCTATTTATACTAACAAGTTATTAAAATCAACAGGTCTTCCTTAACCCATTAATTCCAATAAATTGACAAGTAATTATAATGGTAATTTTAATTATTGATTAATCTCTTTGTTACTAATAATTAATCTTTAAATATTAACTCTTAAGAGATATAGGTGTACTAAATTTATTGCCTAATTAAATTATCATCACCATCAATATTATTGAAATATGATTTTTCCAAAATTTAAAATTATAAAATAAATTTATCAATCATATTTTTATCAAATTAATGATTTTTGTATTCTCATTATTATGAAGTAACTTATCAATCCAAACAATGCAAGTGCTCCAACAATTGAGAGAAACCATGTGAGATCATCCACATCTCGACCAGGTACTTTAACATTCATACCAAATAATCCTACAATAACAATAAATAGATTAATAATATATTATCAGTCATGTTAATCATGTTTTATTTATTTATTTTAATCTACCTGTTACAACATTCATTGGTAAAAGTATTGTGGCAAATACTGTTAACTTATTTATAATCTCATTGGTTTTGTTGCTAAGTTGTGTAATTTCAATAGATATTTGTGCAAGGTAATTTGAGTGTGCTCGTGACAAAATCAATTCATAATGATTAAGATTCTGTAACATTGTAAGAACATGATCTAAAAATAAAAATAGTATTTATGAGATCAATAGATCAATGAAATCATCCAATTTAATAATTAAATCATATCTAATTGATAATTACCTTGAATATCACCTAAATAAAGAACAACATCCCCAGGCCCATGTTTCTCACCATGTTTCTCACCACCTGCTGCAATTATTTCTTCGCATTTTTTAATCAATGCTTTGATAACATCTGCTTTTGTACCCAACAATTTTAAAAGTGTCATCACCATCTTACGACAAATTCCTATTCTCACCAACATATCTTGTTGCTCTGAATTCTTAAGCACCATCACCAATTGATCAATTGCATCTGATTGAAACTCTACTTGGCGTATAAGTGGTGCAAATGAATCAGTTATATCATCAATTAAAGCATAATTGATCCAATCTGAATTATTAATTATCAATGAGAAGATTAAATGACAATTATAAAATTTTTATTGATACATGAAGTTTAAATAATTTTTCTTGGAAATTTAATATTTGATTTACCAGGTGTCACTCTGATATAATCCTTTAATTGACGTATTCTTCTTCTCACATTATGAGCATGTGGTGTTGGTTGAAAATGAAACTATAAAATAATTAAATATTTCTCATATCAATAACTAAATAATAAAATAATAAAAATAATAATAATAATAGCAGTAGTAATAATAATAATAATAATTAATACATTAAAATCACAATCACTTACTGATAGTATTCCTTCTCTCATGACAACATTAAACATGCTTGTAGGTTCAATATCTGGTGGAATACAATTGTTTTGATCATATGATTGAAAATTAATGAAATAATAATTTTTGAATAATTCACATTTCTCTCGTGATTCTTCTGTCTCAATATCTTCCATTGTCAAAGGATGAATATGAAAAATCTACAACATCATATATATTAATAAAATGATGATATAAATATTGTGAAATAACTTAGTCATTGTACATCAACTTCAAATCCTCTTCATAATTACCGAACTTAAAATCCTCATTTCTGAATCAGTTGGTGATAATACATCAATCCAAAAGCATCCTTGTCTTAATAATTCTGTCATTGTTTGACCTTTTGGTGGAATCTCTGAAAAACAGTTGGCTTGTATAGTGCCTGTCTCTGTAGAATAAAATGTAAATCGTAATGCTTCGGTAAGATCTGGTGGCTAATTATAAAATATATACATATTTTTTTATTTAATTTTAATATAATTCTTTATTAATAATCAAACCAAATCACCTTAATTTTTTCTGTATATTGACTAAATCGTCGAGTTGATGAAATTGTTCTTGCATCATCATCATTATTGTCAACAGTAGTGGTGGAATTTTTCTTTTTCTTTGCCATCAATGCATTTTCTTCTCTAATATATTCTTCCAATGCTTCAAAATCTATTCCCTCTTTTTTATGTGGTGGTCTTATAGGATAGCACACATCTTCCTCAGCATTTGAAAGCTTTCTATTAATGTTAAGATTATTCAATTTCTCATCAAATATTGAATTCTCATCAGCCACTTGTTTATTTTCTTGGATTTTAATTACATAATTTTTGTTATTGTTTAATAAAATAGATTTTGATTTATCTAAAGTACTAGAGTCATAATTGTTATTCACTAATTTATTATCAATATTATCGTTATTGCTTGATGGTATTTCATTTACACTTTTTTGTTGATTTTGTAATTGGCTGTTGTTGTTATTGACTTTAATAGGTTCTTCTGTCTCTGGTAATTTCCCTTTTTTTTTTTCTTGATCACTTTTATTCATTTGTACTTAATTAAACAATGTAGCAATAATAAAAGTACCTACATAGTTAATATAATTAATGTGCATTGTCGATTTAGAAATTTTATTGGACAAAATTGGCGGTGCAGATCATCTATAATCTCATTATTAATATTAACTGCTTATCCCTTAAATGGTTAATCAGCTATTGATAGCCAATAAAATTTTTCTGATATATCTGTGATTTAGCCGATTGATCTATAAAAAAAAAAAATATCTCATTTTAAAAAATTTAACCGATAAGTTTTATTGTTCATGATTCAAACTTCAAAACTTATCGGCTGGTTTTTTCTTAAACTGGAAATTGGCTGAGCCTTAGCATTTTTGAAAATTCCGAATTTTGTTATGCACTTAAGAAATTGAGACTAAGTAAATTTCGTGTAACAACTTTTTTCATACAGTCAGACCTCCATAAATGCACCCCCCTTGGGACCAAGAGACAGCGTGCATTTATGGAGGGTGTGCATTTATGGAGAGAAGCAATTTCATTGGTCACAAATGATACACAATATTTT
>CAJVPN010000424.1:0-28454 GCA_910592215.1 Entrophospora candida
TGTCGGGTTTCCTCTACTTTTTAAAACAGCATCAACCCTTCGTGGCATACTATCTATTAATTTATTAATTTTTTCTGGACTAGTATTAAACCACTCCTCTTTCAATGAATTAAATAATTCAATCTTATTTTTTGATTTATAGTTTTTTAATCTAAGTCTTCTTTTTAAATCCTGCCAAAAATTTTCAATAGGGTTGAGGTCTGGGCTTTGTGCAGGCCAGGGGAGAACCATGACGTTATTATTTTCTTTCCATATGTTTGCAGCAGCTGCTTTATGACATGGTGCATTATCTTCTTGAAAGATAAATACACCATCACCATCATTATGGCGATCTTCTCTACTTAATTCGTTAATAAAAGGTAATAAATTGGCTGCAAGAAGGTTATTATAATTACTTGCATTTAATTTACCTTCAACTAATACTAACGGACCCATTTTTCTTCTTGTAAAACAACCCCAAACCATAATTCCATCAGATTGTTTTACTGTTGGACTTAAATAATTTTTTTTATATTTGTCTTCTGCCATTCTCCAAACCCAATCATTTGAATCATTTTGAAATAATAAGAACCTACTCTCATCATTCATTTCCCCAATTTTTTCTTGCATGACACCAAAATAATCTTTTTTTCCTATTTATTTCAGAAATTAATGGCTTCTTTACAGCCTTTCTACCATAAATATTTTTAGTGTGTAAAGTTCGCCTCACAGTCTTTTCACTTGCTATAATGTTTAATTCTTCAAGTTGTTTGGATAACTGATTGGCAGTTGTTTTGGGGACTTTTCTTACTGCTTTCACAAGCTGTCTTTCATCACGAGTTGATAAGTTTTTAGGTCTGCCAGTCCTAAGAGCTGCAGTTGTTTTATTTTTATTAAAATAATCATTAATGGTGTTTTCAACTGCTCTTTTGGATCTATTCAATATGTTGGCTATTTCCCTATAAGAAAAATTCGCCTTTTTTAAACCAATAATTTCTCCACGTTCAAATTCAGATAATTCAGTACCTCTGGGCATTTTAAGTCTTTGAAAAAAATATGGTTTAATTTGGATAAAAATTTGCTTCGCGATTGCAATTTAAAAATTTTGCAAAATTTTTTTTTTAATCTTCAAAATTGGAAAAAATCAATCCGTTTAGTGTTTTTGTCAATAAATTGGGTAATAATGTTGCACACTTTGTGAAATTTTGCAAACAACCAGTTTCGAACATGGCGAGCATTTTTTAATTATGCCATAAAAGATGTTAGAAATTGCTATTATAGTCAATTTTTGAGTTAAAGATTTTTAAAAAAATTCCGGAATTTTATTTTTTATCTTTTAAAGTTTGTAAAACAACAATGGTTTAATTGTATGCGGTAAAACTTCAGTATATTATAGTATTTGATATGAAGATTAATTTTTACTTAATAAGCAAGTGTGATTGGGATAGTAAAATTTTTAGTTTTTGTCATGTCACTTTATTCAATTATTTGCGATGATCTGCAGGTGTCCCTATACTTTTGTCCAGTAAGTGTATAACTAAATTATTGACCCACAAGTACACAATCCACTAATTTCACCTATACCATATAGAAATTGAAGATGGGCAGAAATCAGAATTTTAAACCCAATTCTTTTGAGTTTTGTTTGTATTATAATTACATATTAATGTATACAATTTCGTTCAATATACTCTTTACTGAAAATTTTGTTGTTAAAAACAATTGCTTTTAAATTTTGGTTTTTAAAATTTTTTTTTTATTAATTTTTATGATGGGAAAAATATTCATTAGTATCAGCAAAAAAAAATTTTTATGCTTCAATATTTTACAATCATATAAATGAAAAATAGAATAATGTTGCAACCAATTAAAGGCTACAATTGGAAATTTATTTCCATAAAATTTATACTAAATAATAAAAATGAATTATAAAGATTAATTAATAATTAGTTAATTTAACAAATAAAATAATAATAATAATTGTTTATTATAAGTCACTTGAATAATCTTTTGAATCAAATAATATTGATGATGTTGTTGTTGTTGTTGTTGTTGAATTTGTTATATCATTGTCAGTTAATGATGAGTTAGATATTGTATTATTATTAATAGTATCAGCATTAGTATTAAGAGATGATGATTCTTGTGATGCATTTTGTGAAGAGGATTGGTGATGATGGTGAAATGACAATTTTTGTGGAGGTGGAGAAACTGGATAATAAATATTTTTATTTGAGGAATTTAATCTTTTATCTAAAGCCTTAAGTGCCAACTCCCTAAAAAAATATATCAATTAGTTATATTAATGATTTGTTATATATATATATATATATAATTATTAGTCAATCAATTATTTATTTATTTGCCTTCTTCTTTCAGCCTCTGCTCTTGCACTTCCAGGCATAGCAGGTATTAAATTTTGGAAACTTGGACTTTCTAAATCATAATTAAATTTTCTTTTTTGTGTTGCTTTACAACATCTGAATAGCACTAATATATTAAAAATTACTCTTGAAATTATTTTAATTATTGGTCTAAAAAAAAAGTAAAGTAATTAATAAACACCAATATATCAAAATACATTACACGTTTATACATGTCTGCATATGTTGCTTTGCTGCCATTAATAATAATTCAAACCATTCATATTAATAACATTACTACTTACTGGATGAACTCGGGAAAGAAACTTGCAAATGAAAAGGTTTCACTTGAATCACCTTTAATTCCATCTTGTATTTTAAAAAATCTCAAATATATCCATGAGATTATCCATCCATAAATTACCAATAAAAACTGTGTTTGTGCTTCAAATACAATATAATTTATTAAACTACCAATAATAAATAAACTAGAAAAATACTAAATTAATGTTTTTGTAGTAATGATATTAGTATTGTATTGATATTAGTAATAATAAAGCAATATTATTATTATTACCACCACTACCACTTACTTTAATTCTTATAGAGAATAAGCTCTTAAATACTAAATGCTCAGGGTCTAATTGTTTCAATGCTACTAAAAAACCACATGCTAATCCTATCAATCCATTACAGTGTACTTTATATCTATTTTAGCATTAATAACATTAACACCAACACCATTAAAATTATATTAATAATATCAATATAATAATATTTATTTACTTACAAATAATATGTATTATCCGTTATATAATATTCAATTATATATGTTATACAGGTTAATAAATTTGCACCAATTATTATAACCATTACAAATTTCAAAAAATCTCTTGATCCCCAAATTCTCTCCAAATATTTTCCACATCCCAATAACATTAGAACATCTCCAATAAACTAATAAATTGGTTGTTATCAGAGATTGTTGATGAATATAATATTAGTGATTACAATGATGAAATATAATAATGGATATGATGATGATAATCAATCGATCACAACATTACTTACTGTGATAAGGTGAGTTTCTAGGAATCCAGCTGTTAGAAATGTCCAAAATTTTGATATTGCTACTCCTGGAACTACTACAAGATTCGATAATATATTGTCTCCGGTTGGCCATTTAAATGTGCTTATTGCTCCAAAAATTGAAACTATGACTAAAATAGATGCTAATGTTTTGGTAGTTGGTGGCACATTTGTAAAATTTTTCTATGAAAAGGAAAAATAAATGATTTATACGTTAATGATATTTTAATTTAACTACGTTGATTGTTTTTACTTTTACTAACCCTCCAATTTGCCATTTTATTTTTTTTTTAATAAAGTTTTATGAAAAAATTATATCAAGGAAAAGAGTGAAAAGGGAAAGGGGCGGAAAGTAGATAAAAGAGGAAAAAAAGAATGTAAATAATTTATTTCTTTTATTAATTTATTATTATTATTAAAAAAAGTAGTTCAATATTATTTATATATTTTAATTTGAAAAAAAAAAAATATCTTTTTTTGTTTGTTTATCAATGTTAATTGAACAAAATTTTAAAGTTTTTAAAATTTATCACGTGCAGATATTTTGGCCAGTAAAATTTGAGAAAATCATAACAATAAGAAAATATTACGTGAAAGTATTTTATTATAAAAATCCGGTTGCTTGCTTGACTTTTAACTTTTTTTGAATTGATTGCAGACACCATTTTTGGTAAGCCAATGCAATGATACTTTATGACTTTTGCTGTCATTTGGACGTCTGTGTATAACACTGCTACCCAATACAAAACGATACTCTTTAGTAACCATTCAAATTGAGTGTACAGTAGGGCTGGCGTGTAACTCAATGAGCGTTTGGCTAAACTGACTAAACTATTTAGTCTTATTAATACGTTAATTTATCCGCCGAATGATACTCCGATTAATCGGATGTTGAAAAATTTTTTCCGGTTTGAACCGCGGTTGTAAACTGCAGTTCTAAGCCAATATATTTAAATAAAATGATATATTTAATAAAAAACCATTGTATGTATAAACAAACCCACAGTTTAAACGATTACTATGTTACAACTGTATTGATTAAACCGTGGTTGGCTTTAGTTTAATCTCAAGTCGACTATCTAAACAATTGATATTAAGGTAAATTTTTATTTTCAACATAATTCAACTAACTGTATTTGGTTAAATGCGGTCGAATTTAATTTTAATATTAAATTATTTATGTAGACCAGATCGACAAACCGCGGTTCAACACGGTTGGGTTCAGCTTTTTGCAGTCAGTACATATTCAGGCCAGCTTAAAATCATTCAATTCCTTTTTGCTTTCCGTCTTCTAACTTCCTTATAAATTAATGATATTAACATCTCCGGACAACCCAATCGATTTGTCAACTGGATGGTCTCCTTTTTCAATTGGACAATTTTCATTAACTGGGGGTGCTTGTTCACATAAATTGAAGCAACTTTCAATACTCCTCCATATTTAACCATCACGTCAATATGGCTGTGTGACAATTTTTTTAACCGGACCTTGAACACGTAATCCTTGACCTTTTTGTGATGGATCAGGTGTTAAATTTATGTAATGAAATTCCAAGATCTAACACAATGTCAGCTAATGGTTTTACTGGAAATTCATTGATAAGAGCTACTTCGATTGTTCACTAGTAATGCCAGAGTTTACTATTGAAGCAAACAATCAAATATCTATTGTGTGAAAATTTAGATGTTTATTATTTTTTTTGAAAGGTGACATATTCAAAATTCAAAATGTACTTAAAAATGGCGTCTAAAGTTCATCTCATAAGCAGATATTGGGAAAAAGCAATATTAATGGTAGAGAAAGAAAAATAGGAAAAGAATTGGAGGCTATGAATAGATGGATAGTGCAAGCGAAGATGTGTCAAATTGCAATAACATTCTCTTTAATTTCTATTTTTTTGTGAAATCTAGTTTGTATTTTTGAAGCTTAAAAAAAATTTATTGACTTAAAAAAAAATGTTATTACTATTGTTTTACAGTTTAAATCAACAACCATCAAAAAGGGCTATGTCTAGTTGAGGGCAAAATAAAGTACTAAGAAATATTTATGTGAAGAAGAAATTTTAATTTCTTGGCATTCATTAATTATCATTATAATAATAGTATTAGCGTTAGTATTAAAAGTTATAGTTTCTTTAATATATTAATTAATGGTTTCTCGACCATTTAACAATTATTTATTGATTACTTTGATAGATTTTAAATCATTTTCCAAAAAAAATCAATTACACAGGTAAACTCGGTAAGTCAGACATTTATTTGTGCTTTGACAATTGATTGAGAGTACTCTTTGAGTTTACCTATGTATCAGTAGTTAGTAGACATTTCAGTTATTGTAAATTTTGTGATTATTTGATTAACTGATTTAGCGGCAAGGTATAAAATTTATAGTCTATATTAATATATGAATAGTTCTAATAATACATAGGCTTTTCATATTAGAAGAATTTTTATTTTATTTTTTCGAAATTTTTTTACGTTTGTTTTTCTTCTTTTTATTACTACTTTTTAACTTATTCAATTTATTTTTTTCTTCGAGATTGATTTCTTCTCCTTTAACATCACCATCATTTATAAATTTACGTTTATTTTTGCTAATTACTGCCACGCCATCATTATTATTACTACTACTGTTATTATTAATTGATTTTTTTTTAATAAAACATGCGACAAAAAATCCATTAGTAAAATCTTCTTTTGGAGATGTACAAACAAGTTTATCTGCCAATTCTACAATAAATAAATCAACAATAAATCAACAAATCTGGTAAATATTGTATTTATAAATATCTATATGAAGAGTAATTTATCTACCTTCATCGATTTCGTTTGAATTACCACGTCTTGGCCATGCTTCCAACACATCTTTCCTATCAGCAAGTGTAAAATCACCTGTTTGTTTCAATACATTTCTCACTACATGTTCATTCTCCCTTACATTAATTGAACATGTTGAATACACTATCCTTTTTACGTATGGAACTATATAGTTGGTAAGTTTTTGTTATTATAATTGGAAAAAAATCAATAGAAATGATGATTGTTATTTTAATAATAGTTACATTTAAATGCGTGTAAAATAATTCTTTCTTGAAATTCACTTAGATTCTTGATTCTTTCATCTTTAGTAATAAAGCAGCCATTGGATTAATATCTTGAAACATATATATATATATCATAAACATTTAAAACATTTAACCATTGTCATTACTATTGCTATTGTCGTCATCGTCCTTATTTTCATCATCATCATTTACATCCAAAGAGTCATTAATTAATCTATCTAAATGATTTACGATTCCTGATCCACTACAAGATGGGTCCAATAATATAAATTCAACTTTTGAATATTGTTTATCCGTTGGATCAACATCAAAAAATGATTTATTAATTGCTTCAATGTCTAATTAATTAATAAATCAATTACAATTATAAATATAATTGTAATCGATAAAATATAGATATAAACATTTCCCTCCACACACAAATTAAAATATAACTCGCTATAAATAATTACTTTTACACCCTGCTTTTTCCGTCAACCTTTTCAATAAATTTAATCTTTGCTTGTCCAAATCGAACGCCCATATTTTACCACTATTCTTCATGACAGATGATAAATGTGACGTCTTGTTGCCTGGTGCTGCGCATGCATCAATAACATGTGAATTGATGGTTGGTGAACATATAAATGATGGAAAGCATGATGATTTATCCTTCAATTTTATTTTTTTAATAAAGAATTATTAAATAATCGTTATTTTTAAAACAATAAAAATGTATTATTTTTTTATATACTTGAAGAACAATTTCTCCAGAAATATAAAGTTTGTGTTTGTGTAAATCAGTATTTGGTGGCAGAATTAATAAATCTGGCAAATGCTTATCTCTTCTAATAGTTTTTGGTCTATTTTGAAAAAAAAAAGTTATTTATTTTTTTCCAAAGAATTTTAAAAAAAAGAAAATCATTTATTCAAGAATATTATCATCACCTTAATTTACTCAAATCATTATCATCGTCATTGCTGTATTCTAATTTATAACCTTCTCTTATAAATTGATTTATCACTTTATCGACCGTAGTTTTAAGTGTATTAACACGTATATATCTAGGAAATGTCATAACTAAATAACAATAATAATAAATAATCAATGATTAAAAATAATTATTACGATCGCTTCAAATTCATCTACATGTAAATACGCACATGATGAATCACGAACGCTTTGAGCCACCAAATCTTCATTATCTTTAACTTTACGTTTTATCTTTAATCGTACAAGTTCGCCTCTCAATCTAATCTCATTTCTTAAAATCGCTTGTTTATAATATCCATCTGATAATAATTTCAATCCATTTCGACTAAACAGTAAATCGTATATTAAAACCATGGCTAGGTTTTTTGGAACCTATGTTTTATATAAATTTGAAATTTGAGAATCGAGTTCTACAAATATAAATGATATTTATTATTAGCAACATACCTTTTTTTCCAATCCTAAAAATCCTGAATTTTCAATGATGATATTCAAAACATCCTTATCTATTTGTTATATTTTGCAAATGTATGAATTTCATCAATAAATTAATACAAAAAAAACTTTTTGTAAACTTACATTTCAATGTCTCACATATTATAGCATACATTTTTTTCTTTTCTTTAATATTATCAGCCAATGTAAGTGACTTTATACTTCCTTTGTGTGATAATAATTTCTCCAAAATTTCTGCTGCTTGTTTATAAAAATTCATATTTTAAAATTTTTTTTTCGTTGAAAAAAAATTATCCATCGTTTTAAATACAGGTGCGTGGATGTTACACGGATAAATGATCGACCATATAAATTTTAAAAAAATCCAACACTCAAATACATATATTCTAGAGGCAAAAAAATGGTTTGTAATACTATATTACATTGTGTTAAATTAATACATCCATCATTCAGTCAGTACTTGTAATAAAAAAGCTGATCTGATTTTATTATTACAACCGTCATTGCTAATGACAACAATAATAGGCTTCAGGAGGACAAGATAAAGCAGTTGGAGCAACCTTGCTACTAACATCAGTAATAATATTTGGCTATTATACTACATGGGCTTTAATAATGGTATTTAAGCATATTTTTTGTTTTGGTGTGCGCTTACGATCAAGCAATCAATCAATATTTTATTTGACATGCTTATTATTATGACGATGATTATTATTATTATTATTAGTATTATTAATGAAAAAAAAAATTATTCATTTGAAAAAGCCTTTTGTAGATGTCGGTCATCAATTTCATGACTATTTTCCTGATAGATCATATGCTATTAGGATCCCTGTAGTTTTATTATTGGTTGGTCTAACAGTCGTATTTACTTTTGTGGCATTGGTGATGATAAAAAGTAATTCAAAAAAAGGTGAAAAGAAATCTTCTTAAATGATTGCAACACATATCCGTCAATAAGAGTTTTGTGAAAATAATAAAAAAATCTATTTATCTTATATAAATTCTATTATTCATTATTAAACCAGTTGCTAAAGAGTAGGAGTTATTTGGGAGAGTTTAATTAGTGTAAGATTAGTTCATTTTAATTAATTTCCTAATTAGAACTAGACTTGGAATTTATTCAATAAATAAGTCTATAATAAAAATACTCTACCACGCACGTTCTAATCGCATTAAATATTTAAAAGGTTAAGGGCTTTGGGAACAACAGGACAATTTAGTCTAATCACAAAATTTCCATACGAATTCTGCTAGATTTAATAATTTTTTTGTAAGTCGTAATACCAGACGCTAGATTAATCGTAATAATAATTATTATTATTATGACGTCTTGATGAATCTATCACGCACATGCATTCTCTCCTTGTCAGCAATGTACCAAATTAGTTGATTGCTGTGTCGTGTGCGTATAATGGCTACATCAGATTTTATCTCTGTTAATATCTATTTTAATAACAACCATGTGGGTGGTTATATGACTAAAGGTATGGTTAAATTAATCAGAGAAGCTTCTATTATGAATATAAAAAGAAATTTCAGTCTAATTAATATCCCACCCCAATTTATAATTGCATTGTGCATATCATTTTGCTTACTATTGTAGTGTTATTACTACGAAAAAATCACAGAAAAAAATTTTCCTGTCTAAATTTTATTATCATTAATCTATAATTAAAAAAAGAATAAAATAAATAAAAATTATATAAAATCTAAAATCATTATTAATTAATATTAATATTATTATTGTTGTTATTATTATATTATTATTATTATTATTGTTATTGTCAATTAATAAATTATGGTGTGTAATTAAAAAATAATTAAAAAAATGTTAATTAAAAAATTGTACTAAACAAAGCCCAACTAAATTCCCGTTCTTGGAAAGAACTTGGGCAGACCAAAATATAATCCAACTTAACAAACGAAGATATCTTTATATTCACACGAATTAGGTAATCGTAATAATTAGTTAATTAATCCATCTATGTTGTTGTTGTTTTTTTTTTTGTCACATTTCCATGAATTCAAATGAATAAACTTGTGATTTTTTATTAACAATTTTGAAAACTTCATACTCGTCAACTGAAAACACTTTACAATCTGTGATGCTAGTGCAATAATCGTCTTTTTGTGCTGAACAACTACCACTCTCATTAAAGCAACCTTTCATACACAAATCCTTATCACCAAAACATGGACCATAATTTTTACCATTAAATCTTATTGCGTAAAACGAACGTTGATGCAACACTCTGCTTAACCTGGCATCTTCTAATCTCCACCTATTACCAAATGAAAAAAGAAAACTATCCTCTGTAATTTTATAATCCACACTTGTTGTCCACATCATTGGATTATATCCGCCTATAATCTCACCAGTTTTACTATTTCTCATCACAACCAGTGTTCTTGCTATCAGATCACATTTCTTATGGAATGTCTCAGTGTCAAATCCATCCTGTGTACCCCTGAGCAGCAATTGCAATCGATAAGGCATCTCCTCACAAGTGTAACGTTTTTGATCTAGTCTATCAATCCAACTTGATATCAATGCTATATGGTTTGGTCTTAGTAATGATGAATCAAATTGGAACCGTTTTGCTTGAACAACCGGTAGTGGTGGAGACGTTGGATCCAAGTGGTAAGTCATTATTTCTTCAAGCATCTTATCAGGTAATATATATCTAAATGGCCATATCTTATTATGAAAGTCGGTTGAAGAGATTTGAGAAATGGTGATGAGAGGTATTAAATTTTTCAAAGTGTTGGCCAACAAATCAAAATCTTTTTTTGCCCAATTATTGGTGTTAATGGTGGCGATGGTCATCATCACATTCACATTATTCACATTACTATTATCGTCATTATTATTATTATTATTATTATTATTATTACCGGCATCATCATCATCTAACAAAATATTATTGCTGTTGTTATTATCGTTATTATTATTATGTAGTAATAAACATGGGTTCTGTGCCAAACCCCATTTTAAAATATTATTCCATAATCCAATCTCTTCAATTTGTAAACCATCTAATTTTAAAAATTCTGATAATGTTTTTTCATCCATGCTTAAGAATTCGGCAGATGTGAATAGATACTTTATTGGATCCTTACAAATCAACTTTATACAATAATCTTGCAATTTCACACATGATTCGTACTTGTATATGTTTTCCCAGACTATAATCGAATTTTTTTCCAACCATTCAAACTCATTTTCTAACAAATAGTTTTGCACATATTCTGTCAACTCTGTAAGTAATAATTCATCCGATGCTATTAATAAATCAAGCGCTTCCATAGCATCCAGAATTTCCATGCATACATTTCCACCATATATAAATCTGCCCCCCAAAAAAAAAATTTATCGTTAATTATTTTAAAATTAAAAGAAAATTTATATTATTTTTTTTTCCTCTTACCTTAAAATAACCTCGAATATTTTGGGTTTAATGTTCGGCTTGGAATAAATTAAGATGTTCCCTTCTTTTCTAGCCCAATTTGACGATAAAGCAGTTCGAAAATAAGGCGTTCTTGCTTTTAGGATAATTGAATGTGCATAAAAGGTTTTAAAATCAGGCTTCTCCCCAACCTCAATTGAAACATTGTGTTCCTCCACATCTTCCAATAAACCATTTATATCATTTGCTAAAGTCGCTACAAATTTAAACGTATTTAACCTATTCATTTTGTTAAGTTTATGGTTGGAAAAAAAAACAATATTATAAAAAGGAATAGTAAGGAGATCGATGTATTACATTACATACATATCAATCAATACATGACAATCACATTTTTATTCCAATATAATAATATAAATAATTATTATTCTAGAACAGGAATTCCAGACAAATTGGATATTGATACACATGATTGATATATGTTAATATTAATATGTACTAATACGGATGATTATGACAATAATTCATATGCATACTAAATTTATTTATGTGAAAAGTTCAGATGATTCGAACCTGGTTGAGAGCTGCAAATTGGTTAAAAAAAACCCAAATAGAAAGAATTTCATATCGACTAGTTTTTTTTGGACTTATATTTTCTTTGTATATCATCGGTCCACTCATAATTAAATGAAATAGCTGTAGTTGGAATTTCTTTTTGTGTATAATCCATTCTAACATTTAGTAAGGAGTTTCTACTCGCACACTGAATTTTTTCGGTTAAATATAACAAAATATTATTATTATGATTACTGTCAGCGAAAAAATTAGTTTTGATGGTATACAAAAAAACAAGTAAAGAAAGACAATTCAAATAATAATAAAATAATATATAACGCGATTTGCCACACAGTACGATGATAAAAACATTTTATGTAACAAGAGCTTGGATATTTATTATATCAACACGGTTTATTATAATTTAAATTTGAACTCTTTATATTGTTATAAAATTTTTTTTTGGGTCATCAATTGGTTTTTTTGGGGTTGTGATTTAATCAATCAAATTTTTCAATTAACGGGTTTGTAGAAATTTTTCAAGTTTTATAATTAATTATCTACTCTTAAAAATAATAATAAACTGCCGTAGTCACGCGTCAGCCGTCATCAACACAATGTGTCATGTTACTTGTGTTGGTGGGACTTTTTATTCAATGAAGAAAATATTCTTTCGTAATTATTATATTTAGCAATTAATTTAACTTGCCCAATACATTATTATTATCGGTATTCTTATTTGCTATATATGCAACTATCAACAATTAAAAATAAATTTTCATTTTTTATTCTTCAACTTTTTGCAATTGAATCGTGTTGCTATTAGCTTCCTTATTATTAATATTATCATTATTATTGGCGTTGGTGTTATTGACATCACTGTTATTAACAACATCTTTGGGTTTATTATCCACGTTAGCGTTATTACGTCTATTGTAACGAGTTGCTGCAACACGTCTACGACGAGCTAATTTTTGTTGATTGATGATGTTGGGAGAAATAAAAGTTGTAGCATTATTATTATTATCAGGTGTAATAGTTTCCTTATTTTTTTGGTAATGACAATCATTGGCGAAATGACCAAATCCACGACAAATGAAACAACGCGAAGGTAAGAATCCAATTAATCTACCGTCAATATTAACGCTACGATTATTTTTAATTTGTTGCTGTTGTTGTTGATAAAAAGGATTTACAACATTTGTTGAACCACGAAGAAACGGATGGAGAGGACGAGATTGATTCGGTTTATTATTATTTTGAAGAATAACTTTCCTTCCTCCAGCGTTGTTGTTGTAATATTTATTATTATTATTATTTAACCGATTATTGAAATTTGTACCATTGTAATTAGTAGCATGATATGATGCTGATTGTCCGTTATGACGTCTTTTATTGTTGTATCCATTGTTATTATTACTATTATTGGCATTGGCATGAATAGGTGCACTTTTGTTGCTATAACAAAAATAATCTCGAGTTGATGGAAATGTTGAACTACGTGATTTGTTGTTGTTGATAGGTTTTTGTTGTTTACTTTTGGAGTTTGGAATTGTTGACGAGTTACAACGATGAATTGATGGATTTCCTTTAAATTTTTTAGGGCCTTTAGTTCCAGATAATTCTTGTAAATGATTATTTGTATTGTGATTATTATTGTATAACAATTCTTTTTCTAATAAAATATTGCGTGCAAATTCAAGATGTTCTTTTGCTTCATCGGGAAGTTGAAATGATGCATCATTATTATTGATATTATAATTGATAATAAAATCCAATAATCTTCCAGAAATAATCAGAGTTTCGTAATAATGTTGTTGATCTTGAGATCTTTCATCAAAGTTTACGTTGTTATCACCGCAATCCTTGATGTTAATGTTTTTCATGCAACAAACATCATTTCGTAAATAACATTCGTTAAATTTAGATTTCAAATCTTCGATGCTTTGAACAATAGGTTCAATAATTCTAGTAATTTCAACATCTTTGCAGAAGTTTTTTCCATCTTTGGTACCATTACCATCATTAGTATTGGTGTTGTTGGTCACGGCTGATAATGGAGAAATTTCTAATGGAGTTGTCGAGTTAGTATCAATATTAGTGTTAGAATCATAAAATCCTAAAGGTGATAATGAGGAAGATGATTTAAAACTAGCAGTTGTTGTGATTGTGTTGGGCGTAGAATTATCATCTGATTTGTCGTCGTCGACATGCACATGATCATCGTCGACTTTAACTTCTTCCTCTTCTTCTTCCTTGTTCTTCTTGTTGTAACAAGAACCGATAATATTCAAGGGATTGTAAATTATTGATTCTCCTTCTTTTTCGACTTCGAAAATAGAATTATCATCATTGTCGCATTTTGTAACAATGGAAATATCATTTTGAGGCTTGATAACAATGCTGTGATAGTTTTGACGGAAGTTTTCCGATGACGACGGTGAATCAAGAAGAGCTTGAACTTGAATGACTTCTTCCAATTTGTTGTTAATATTAGTTTGATCCATGCTAAAAGTCATAATTACATTTAAATAAAGTAAATAAAATACGAATATAAATATTATATTTATTCAATTAAGTAGAAACGGGAAGAATTTTTTTTAGAAAATGAATTATGAAAAAATTTTTTTTTCATCATCATATAATTTTAAAAAAAGCTTAAAAAAAGTTTCTGGAATTGAAATAAACTTTTTTTTTCCATCTTTCTTGTTTCATCACTTGCTTGCAAACATTTTGATTTAAATAATAATAATAATAATAAGGAAAAATTGACATTCGATAAATTGGGATTTCCGAAATTCATGAATTATTATTATTATTATATAGTTTAATTTTTTAATTTTTCCTTTTTATATATATAATAAATAAATAAAATATGATAATAAACAAATAAATAAATAAATAATAGGCAATTTGCTTGTATTATTATGTATAATTTACAATTATATTACATTATATAATCTGTATTGTATAATTTATATTATTTTAATATATTAAATAAAGTATATTCATTCAAAACTTAAATTCAAACTCAAATTAAAATTCAAATTAAAACTCTTTTATTCATAAACCCATAATAAACTTTTACTAGTTTATACATAGTGCTCATACAAATTACAAACTTCTCTACTTTCTCTCTCTCTCATTCCTTCTTACTCACTATTATTATCATCATCATAATAATCAACATCATCAATGTCACATCATTTATTTTATTTTACTTATTTATTGATTGATTGATCTCACTTTTTCTTTTTTATATAATAAATTAAAATAAATAATTGTTATTGTAATAATATAAATTAAATTAATATTAATAAAGAAAAAATAACAGATAATAAATAAATAAATAAATAAATAAATAAATAATAAAAGCTTAACTTTTTTATTTTTCTTATATAAAACCCCTTTTTAACCTTTTTTTATAACTCTTAAACTCACACAACAACAACAATAACCCAACAATTTCTTAATTTTCTTAGTAATTTTTTCTTCTTTCTCGAAATTTTTCACAAATTAATTATTTCACTTGATAAAAAAAATTTTTTTCCTCTCACAAAAAAATATTTTCTTTGACAATTTAAAAAATGTCATCGTCTAATAACCAATTACCTTGTCTACAGAAACTTTCTCAGGCAAACGAGTCAACGTGGATAGTACTAGGTAATGCTCATTCGTATAAATAAATTTTGTATAAAGTAAAAACAGTTCATTCAACAACATGCAATATAAATATACTGTAAACACCACATAATACATTTATTTACACTATTTACGAACATCTTTAATCCTACAAACTTGTGATCACTTATGATTGTCTCAACAACTTTACTTTCATTCACATCCATTTGTTTTCAATCTTTTACAATATTTATAGGTGCAACGGCAGAACTAATGCACGAAGATGAACGTGCAATGAGTGCGTATGAGTCTGCGTTGCGTCACAATGTATATTCGATACCTGCCTTACAAAGCATTGCTGCTCTTTATAGGTCAAAAGAGCAATTTCCAAAGGTAATTAAGATATTATTATAGATCAAGATAAATATCATAACAATTATTAATAATTAATAATTGAAATACATTGATATAACACATAGGCAATTGAGTATTTTCAAAGAATATTAAATATTGATTCAGGGAATGGTGAAATCTGGGGTGCTCTAGGTAGGGTTATTATTATCATATTGAAGAATGATTATTCTGTCGTAAAATATGCAATTAATCATAACGATATATACGTGTGTGTATATATATATATATGTGCATCTATAGGCCATTGTTACTTGATGATGGATGATTTACAAAAAGCATACAACGCTTATCAACAAGCTCTATATCATTTACCAAATCCAAGGGTAATTATTCACCTATTCATTTTCTTTGTTATTATTACTCCAAAAGTCCAGTTAATTGTTCATCCATACGATTTCATCCTTCTTCATTATTATCACTTCTTTTTAAATAGGAGCCAAAACTTTGGTATGGAATTGGTATTTTGTACGATCGTTATGGTTCATTAGATCATGCAGAAGAAGCATTTTCGCAAGTATTAAGAATGGAGTCTAAATTTGAAAAAGCAAATGAAATATATTTTAGACTTGGCATCATTTATAAACAACAACAAAAATATGATCAAAGTTTACAAGTAAGTAGGGAAAGGAAGAGAGATATGAATATAAGAGAGGACATGTGATATTTATTTATATTGATTTATTATTACCGCTTTATTAATTACCACTTTTAATATTAATATTATTAGTGTTTCAAATATATTCTTTATAATCCACCACGACCATTGACTGAGGTTGACATCTGGTTCCAAATTGGTCATGTTTACGAGCAACAAAAAAATGTAAGTTTCATTTTCATGCCGCTCCTCTATTCGTTATTTAATTCTATATAATGGTAATTAACTTTTTTTAAAAAAAAAACCCCCCATAATTTAGTTCGTGGCTGCTAAAGAAGCTTATGAGCGCGTATTGGCAGAAAACCCAAATCACGCAAAAGTTCTTCAACAACTTGGATGGCTCTACCATCAACAAAATGCAAGTTTTAATAATCAAGATCTTGCCATCAATTTTCTAACAAAATCGCTCGAGTCTGGTAATTTTCTTGTGATAAAAATTTAAATTTTTTAAATAAATAAACGCTAAAATTATCAATTTTAGATGCAAATGATGCACAATCTTGGTATCTTCTTGGTCGTTGCTATATGGCTCAACAAAAATACAACAAAGCATATGAAGCTTATCAACAAGCTGTGTAAGTTAATATAGTCGATATTCGATTTTGAAATATTTATATATTGATATTTATATATATATATATATATTAACAACTCATTTTATAATTGATTAGTTATCGTGATGGAAGAAACCCAACATTTTGGTGCTCAATCGGTGTTCTCTATTACAAGATTGGCCAAGTAATTATTAATTTCATTCAATCAATCAATTAACCAATTTCTTCATAATCGATAAAATTATCAATTAATTTACATTACCAACTGACTATATGTCAATTCTTTTATTTCATTTCAATAGCACCGTGATGCATTAGATGCATACAGTCGTGCAATTCGTTTAAATCCCTATATTAGCGAGGTGTGGTATGATCTCGGTACCCTGTATGAATCCTGCAACAACCAAACCAATGATGCAATAGATGCCTATCAACGTGCTGCTGAACTTGATCCAAATAATGCTCATATTAAACAACGATTACAAATCTTGAGAAATCAACAGCAAATACAAGGTGGTAGCAACACTAGTGGCAGTCAACCATCATCTGCTGCTCAAATGGCTCAAGATATCAATCCTCAAGCTTATCATCAACAACAACCAAATGGTCCACCACCACCGTCATTCTCTTCCCAACAAACTCCTCCGCCTCCACATCACCAACCTCCACCAATGCCAACTTATGGTAGCAGACCTATTGATAATAGACCTAGTCTTCCTCAAATTCCCATCTCGATGAATTTCCATGATCATCATCATTCTGGCCAAAGTAGCAATCTTGGTGGTCTTCACCATCAACATCGTGACTTGCCTCCAATGAATAACAACAGTGGTAGTGCTGGCAGAAGAAGTCCAATTCCATCATCATCGTCAACTTCTGCTAATTCTTCATCTTATGTTCATAATCAATTACCACCTCCGCCACAATCTCCTTCTTCGAATCAACAACACCAACAACACTCTCTTAATTCTGTAATGCCACCACCATCTGCACCTCATGACCAAAGACCTTTGACTCCTATTCAACATTCACAAACATCATCATCCGCCGCTTCTCAATCTATTCATCACAACAATAATAACGACAATAAACATTCTTCCTCACCACTAATCGATGATCATCACCATCCTCATCGTCGTGGAAATAATAATAATAATAATGGTTACTCTTCTCCACCTCCACCGTTACCACCAACTCAGTCATCATCTAATATGATGGATACTTCTCCACCTCTTCTTACACATTCTTCTTATCCTACTACTTCATCTCCTAGATTATCTGATATTGATCAACATGGAAATTCTCAAAACTCCAATAATAACAACAACAGTTATCTTCCACAACCACCTCATCATCATTCTCAACATCCCTACCATCCTCATGATCGTAGAGATGATGGTTATTATTATGAACATAGCAATAATGTAAGGCATAATAGCGGAGCTCATTCATACAACAACAACGATCAGCATCCTTCCGTTGCTGCTAGTTCATCTTCTACATCAGCCACTAATACTCACGAGCCTCCTCCATCATCACATCACGATATTCGTGATTATAAAGATCAAACTAAACCTGAAGATCATAACAATAATAATTATCATGCATCAACATCATCATCAACTGCAATGGCCGTTGATAATCCAAGAGAAAATAATGTCGACGACAATAACGACAACAATACCGCCACCAATAAAAATGATAGCAGTAGCAATGACAATAACATTGATAGCAGTAATAGCAATCAAAGTATTCCACCATTTAGTACATTTCAAGACATTCCACCACCTCCACCCAATACTTCTTCATCAACTTCATCTAATATATCCACCAGTGCTCATAATCAAAATCAACAATCAAGATCGTCGCCACCTCCATTACCTCTATCACAACTTAATCACAACACTGCTACTGCAGAATTATCGCCAACGACAGCAACAACATCGTCATCACTACCTCCACTACAACCTTCAAATGATATGGAAATTGATAACGAAGACTCCTCAGTTGAACGTAATACTAGCAGTGGTACTGATAATGTTACTAATAATGGTGATGTTACTAGTAAACAAGATAATGATGATGAAGGTGATGAAATATCATCATCCGCACGTAATGAAGAAATTTCGTCGTCGTCATTACCACCTGATGAACCAAGATCACAAAGATTGGCACTTATATTAGATAATAACAGTGGTGAAGGCGCTAGTACAAATACTAATGACAAATCACCTACAACAACTACACCAAATGAAGAAAATGAAAATTTATTACCACCAATAAATCACCAAGCCACCAAAGATGAAGCCAATAATGATGATAATGATGACAATGATGATGATAATACTAATTCTAATGATAACAATGATAAATCATCAGCAGCACCGGTCAATCCAACAAAAACTACGGCTTCTTCATCCAACAGCCAAATAGATGAAGATTATGATGAGGACAACGATGAGGAAACCGAGAAGAACAATGATAAATCATCAACCGTGTCAGATGTTGCTTCCAAAAATAATGAGCAAACTACAACGACAGTTGATGGTGCTAATAATAATAATACTACTAATATTTCAAAACCAGATAATGTTGACGATGATTATGATGCAGACGATAACGGTAATAATGATATTGAAGAAGGAGAAGTGCCACCACAACAAAGTGATTTAAAATCACCTACCACTATAAAGAAAAAGAAAAATTCTCATAGTGACAATGATGATAATGACAGTGATAATAGTCAAAATGAGGATAATCGTAAAAAAGTAGCAGAAGAACAAAAAAACAAAACATCTTCATCTTCAACGACAAAAATAAAAAGTGCCAACGTTAAACCTCTTCCCACACCTATATCACGAAAACGACCATGTTCATCAGATGAAGAAGAAATGATGGATGATGATGATTTAATAGATGATGATGTCAAAACATCAGAATCACCAAAACGTGCAAAAATCTCTTCTCCTAAAGATGAAGAGAGTTAAACATATATTGTATTTGGGGGTTGTGATATTGATTTTCATAATTTTATAATTTTTCGGTATAATCAAAATATTTAATCCAAACTATATATTATTATATATTTATAAATTTTATATATATATACGAATATATATGTATAATAATAAATTATATTTTCTATTATTTTTTATAATTTTTATTTTAATTATTAATTTATAATTATAATTTTTTTTTATCTTTTTGCATATTTTTAATACAATAAAAAATTTAATTTGTTATCAAAATAATATGTGAGGTAGTAACTAGTAATAGTGTGATTGTGTGATATTTACGGGTTTTTTTGCTTTTGCTTTAGTCGTTCAATATCCTTTGTATAAGATAATTTGCATAATCAATCCAAAAGCATAATGCTAAGTTGTTTTCAAAAGATTTGGGATTTTCATCGATTCTTGTATATATTGTCTTAACCTACGTCCTCTTTTCTAAAGGGCACACGGCTTATTTGCAATTCTCTTGTCAAAAGAAAATGAACTGCATCCAGTTTTTCCTAATACACCCTTGCAACAACTCTCCACTCAGGTTTGTTTATCAATAGCATTAATATCATTCAATAAATGTTACTTGGGTTTAATAATAATATGTTCTCTGATCTTTTGGACCGGCTAATTGGCCATTTCTCCTTTATAAAAATCTCCCATGAAGTTTACCAGGATGAAAGCGATTTATTACCTAATACGTAAAAAGCAGGAAACACTGTGGGGAATGAAAATATTATTGGAAAAGATATTTTTTATTTTTTGTCCTTTAGAATAATAACTATTGCACTAAATATTAGAGTCATACATGTTAGTCTTACCATCAACATTTTCTTTTCCCGTTTCCCCGTGCGTGTTTTGAGACACCGTTCTTATACTCTGCTATTTTGGCAAAGCCTTCATCTTTACTAATAGTAGGAGTGGTGGAGCTTGAATTTCTTGGTAATCTAAAGCTTTTCCATTGTTTCACTTATACAATAAGGGGATAAAAGATTAGTGTTGGTCGCCAAAACTATTTTGAAGGGACGAAAGTCAAAACTAAAATTAAAAGTTATATGTCAAAACTAAATCAAAGGTCAATAGTCAAAAACCAAAACTAGTTTCGACTTATGACGAAGCCTTTTTGATTTTCGCACGGTTGCGAAACTCTCTAGTTTTGGAAACCAACACTAATAAAGATATCGCAACAATGTCAAAGCTTTTATTGATTGATTGAGCCTAAGGTTTCCGGTCCAAGCTGCTTTCTCAAAGCCCAAACTAGTTTGGGCTTCTCAGCATTTTTTATAAGCATGAACATTAAAAAACTATATCAATCAACTTATTTTAACTTAAACAACTTTAAAGTAATTTCGCCCAATTTCGGCTAATATTAATAACAAAAAATAGTTTGGACTTATAAAAAAATTATTTTTGCCCAAAGTGTTTCGGCAATTTCGGCTACTAATAAAGAGAGTTTCGGCCGAAAACCTTAATTGAGCCATCTTTGCCTTCCTATAAGAACTAACTCTTCAATCAAATCTTTTTTAAGAGCTTCCAACAAGTCTTGACGGTGGGAATTTATTATAAAGTCTTTAATTATGTTTCTTTTCAAACCTTTAATTGCTGCTTTTTATTCTAAAGAGCTTTGATAGCTTTCTACCTTGACTATATATAGAGATGTGCCATGTATAGTAACCCTGATTTTTTTTCGCGCATAGTGCGCACAGCGCGCATAGTAGCGCATAGTGTATAGTGAAACTATTTTTGAAAAAAAATAAGTAGTTTCGGCTAATACTACACACCCAATATTTTTTATAACAACAATCATATAATAAATATTTAAATCAACTTTAGTTTAAAAGATTTAAAAATAATTTTGCCCAATTTCCATTATTATTAAATCAGTTTCGCCCAAGTTTAGGCTAAATAAATTCAGCAATTTCGACCTACGTATATACCATGTAGGTAGTTTCGGCTACCATCTGGCACTTATCATAATTATGGTCATAATATGAACACAGACGACATGGTCCTTTGAAACCTACTCCAGATCTTGCTGCTTTTTGTCATTAGTAATTAACAAATTTACAACAAAGAATATACCATATGTTAATAATAATAATATTATTATTTTTTTATTTGGTGTACGTACACAGTGTAGTGTAATTTGAATAATCTGCTACTATTCTCACAAAAATTCTCGCGTATAGTGCGTAAAGTACTAATTATATAGCATTTGACTGCCACTAAATTCATTGGCGATTTTATAAATTACCAATGGTTTAACAACAGGTTGTAACCATCATTTCACATTAATATTCTACTTTTTCTAATAAAACAATGGTGACAGTTGATGTTATTATTTAACATAGATTTTTAAATTTATATAAATTGCACCACCCAAATAATAATAATAATAATAATAATGATGATGATGATGATGATGATAAATCCACACAGAATAAATTCTTTTTCTTCCTAGTTGTATATGCGATTGTAAAGTTGTAGGTGGGGAAGGCTCTCGAAATCATATATGAGAATAAAATGACGTGTGGAGCTTATGCCATTCGATTTTTTTCGCGCATAGTGTGCATACTGCATACTAATACGTATAGTACTCACACGTAGTGGGCGTAAAGCGTAATATCTAATAGAAAAAATATTCGCTTACTGTGCCATGAACTATGCGCGGCACATCATTAATCTTAGGTGTCAGATTTAAAAATTATTTTTTCCATGCATATGCAGGACACTCATCGTTGTCCTTTTGAGACAAAGGCCACGAAGGAAGAGTATACCGTTTGTTCGCCGCTAAACACTTGATCCTGGTCAGTGAATAGAGGTTATCCCAATCTCCGGCTGGAAGTTGTGAGTGACTTCTGGAATTTTTACATTAATAGCAAATATTAAAATGATATTCAGCTTCTAAAATAACGGAGAAACCAATCTATATCCTAATTTACATTCAGTTGCCCCTTTGGGACGTAGGTCGTGTGCACAGGAAAGCGAAGAGCTCCCAATACCACCACAAAATTTTCCATTACATCGCATCAGAAGGATCAGTTTCCTATGGAAAGATAATTGGACTTTTTTTATTTTTTAAACCAAAATTGCAGAATCAAAAAATATCAGGACACAATGATTAATGAGAAGAAAAGTGTATATAACAGGAAAAAAAGATAAAAAAAAATATGTAATTAGCAAATGCGTGACTTTACTACTTATTTTTTTTGCAGAGTTCTTTGAAATAGAACAAAAATTATATTGTCGTTTTCTCTGCATATTTGCATGTTTATAATCACATCAATCACTTTGTTCGTTATCCCGAGTCAATTGATTTTTCACCATAAAATAAATTGTTATCATAAGATGGACTTATTTTGTACAAAGTTTGGGATAGGATTGAATTGCTTGTAAGATTTATCCATTTTCAATTTTCAAGTTTCAGAGCAATTTACTTGACAAATTACTTCATAGAATTGATTGTAAAAATGAATGGATGATGGATGTATTTAAAAAAATTGTACGAACACAACCGATATATAAACGATAAAAGTTTTTTATAAGTCGATCATTTTATTTATATTATCACAATTGATTGCTGCGTCCGACTTACCGACTTTTATTTTTATTATTCAAACATTAAAGTCTGATTATTATTGTTATTATTATTTACCATTCTTCTCATTGTTATTTAGGTAAAGGTTTATCCTTAATTCCATGATAACTTCTATAAAAAAGAAAAATTATTATAAATAACTATTCTATACATATTGACATTTTTCCTTCAAGTGTGTCATACTAAAACAAAAATTTTATATTACTAAAAAAAAAATCGTGATCATTATTTGATCATCAAGTTTGCAACATATTGGGTTATTACCAATAATAATAATATCGCATATATGATACATGCGCATTAGGTTTTACTTTGAATTTAACACAATGACAATAATAACACATGCCAATCTTTATTCGAATATCAAAAGAATAATAAAACCAAAAAGCTACGACACCCAGTATTCCCATGTTGTCCCCAACCATAGTACTGACTGGGCCATTAGTGGTTTAACTTCGGAGATCGGACGGGTTCCGGTGCTTTTCACTATGTATGGCCGTAGCTGTTAAATATGATGAAATTATTTTATTTATTAATTTTTTAAATTTCTCTAAAGTAAACAATGATAGCTACTAATATTGTTGACGGTGATGGTAATCAAAGTGTTGCCATATAGTCAGAGGGTGCACGATTATCAGCATTTCGTTTGGATTGTCTTGCAGTTGGTTTTTTAAAGGTTTTTTTTTAAAAAAATACAAAATAATAATTCAAGCTTTGAAAATATGCTAAATGTTAAAAATTAAAAAATTTTAAGGCATATTTAAAAGGTAGAGAAGAACTTTTATTAAAGGTTTATATAGTTCGTAATACTACTAACGTTAGCACCGTTGATGGAAATGAAAAAATAAGTTCTACAATGTATGAAACTAGTAGACTAAAATATCACTTGCAAAATTACAGTAAGTTTTTTTTGATTTTATTTTTGATGGTCAATCCATCCATCAATCAATCAACTTAATTGATTTATGATAATGTAGTAGTGATGCATTATTATTACCAAAAACACACAGAACGTAAGATGCTTTTTTTTTAATTAATCATGTTGATTACCTATGAAATTTACCAAGAAGAAAGAAAAATAATAAACACTAAGGAAAGGAACATTAACACAGAACCCAGAAAATCAGTAGAAAATAATTTGCTGTCTAATTTTAAATAATACAATGAATATATTATCTTTTAAAGATTAAAGATATTAAAAAAAGATTTGGTAAAAAAGAATTAGCATGAGTTGGTGGGTCTGATTCATTTCGTCGACAATCATTTCGTCGACACCTATTTCGTCGAATGTTTGTTTCGTCGAATGTTCATTTCGTCGAAAATTATTTCGTCACAAAAAAAAAAACTTCATTAAACAAATTTCTCCTCACACTTCCCACACACTCCGCTTTCCTCACCTAATTTCTTAACTAACTTCCCAAACTCCTCACATCTAACTCGTTCGGTCTCTGACTCGAGGATGAAATGAACTTTCGATGAAACAAACTTTCGACGAAACAGGTGTCGACGAAATGATTGTCGACGAAATAATTTTCGACGAGGTAAACGCGACCGAAATAAAAATTAGTGTACGCTTTTTTGTCGATCAAATAATAAATTCTCTTTTCTTTTTCTAAAACAATTACAAATGTTTAGAATAAAAAACTCCGAGAAAAGAAAACAACAACAAAACAAAGCTGAGATTGCAAGAGAGTAAGTGTTTATTTGTAAGAATGGTGATGGTTATCGCCACCACTCGTCACTCTAGTTATAAAAATAAAAATAAACAAATGATTACCCATAATTTGATCAATCAGATTCCTCCATTCAATTTTATTATAATTATATTTAAATCACATTCAAGCAAATTATTATATCATCAAAGACAACATATGTATGAAATATGTTTTGAAGATAAAAAATTTCAGGTTGTTAAACTTTTCCTTAATATTACATAGTTTTAAAATATTTTTTTTTTAGTGTGATGATAACTATAATTATAATTTGGCCAATATATTAGTTTTCAAATTTTTTCCATTAGATAAATGTTTGATAATTATTTATAAGGGCTATATGGGTAATGATTTTAATTTTTAAAATGATGTACATTTTGATTTTTTGATTTTTTTATTAATATTTGTTTTATTTTCATAGATATTATTGGAATAATTAAAAAAATTCATAGTCCTTTTAGTATTTTTAAAAGAGCTTTCAATATAAAAGTATTTATCTTTTTATACATATTTTATTAGAAAAAATTTTAAATTCATCAATTGATTTTGTTCTTTAAATTATTTGTAGATTCAAAAATAAGATATAATAATAAGTGATAAAAATGGTAACGAAAAGAGGATAACATTATGGGGAAATCATACAGAACTTGAAGTTGATTCAATTGTTGCCATTAAATATGTTCGCCTTATAGCAGAGTTGGCAAATTGACTAGTCCATTGAGAACAGATGGATTTTGGACTGGTCCATTGCCATTAATAAAATACTAAATATGGTTAAAGTGTTACACTAATGGACCCAATGGACCACCAATAGACCATCAATGGACGGCACATTTTCCAATCTTGCCTTATAGAGTATCAAGGTTCAAAAATATTTAATTTAATATGTATTTATTTGCAAGTGATTAAATTATATTTTTTTCACAGGTGTACTAGGTTTAGCAACATCACCACACACTGTCATACTTGTAGACCCCTCATTACCAGAATCAGATGAATTATGGTATTACCCAAGGAAACTTTATCTGGTAAAACTTTAAGATGTGAACAATAAAGACTAGTGCCGTAAATTATGGTGATGGCAACCATACTTTTTCCTTTTTTGGATTATGGCACTAGTTTTTAGTGAACAAGAATCAGATGATATACAACAATTGAAATGTCAACTCCCTGAAAAAGAAAATCAAATTAAGGTACTTGAGAAAAGTAACAATCAGTGGAATGAAAAATTTCATAAACTTTGGGACTAAGGTTGTGGGCGAAACCTTCTTAGTAATTACTGAAACCATGGCAATACTATATTAAATCTTATCAAAAATCCTGTTGAAACTATGCCAAAATGGTGAAACCTCAAAATGCGAAACTCTGCCGAAACAATTAATGTAACCTGCTGAAACCCTGCTGATTGATTTCTGGAGGAGTTTTGACAAGCAACCTTATTTGGGACATATATGAGCAAAGAAAACAAAGTCAACAACAGAAATAGGCATTGTTGAATATATTTATTTATGATCAGTTGAATTTTTTTTTTACTAATTTCTTTCTTCATATGTGTAGATCCAAGAGTTGAAAATTGAAAATGAAAGGTTGAAAAATGAAAATTCAGTTGAAAAAGCTAAAGAGATCACTTTACAAACCACAGAATTTATTTCAACAACACAATCTTCAGAAATACCAAAACCTGAAACCACTATATGTAATCCTGTTGAAACTCTAAATCCTGAAGTAACTTCTAAACCTATTGTGGAGACACCAATAATCATTGCTAAACCAACAGTGACTGAATTTTATATGAAAATTTCTGAAGATATGCCTAAACTCGAAAAAGCATCTAAGATTAGGGTCAAGTTCAGGTAATTTAATATCCATGTTAATTCAACCAGCCACTCTTCTGATAGTAATTTTTCACAAAAATAATCAAAAGAATATTAACAAGAATAATTATTAAAAAAAAAGAGAAAAAATGAAAAATAAATCTTTTCCCTTTATTCTGTGATTTGTTTTTTTTAGTATCATTCTTTATCATAATAATATATTTTTTTTTATTATTATTATTAAAATTAATTATGTATATATTATTATTTGTTATTAAATAAGCATTTGGCCTTTTACTTTTATTGTTTATTAAACAATATAAAAGCCTGTATAGAAGTTTTTTTTTACCTTGATATTGATTTTTTTAAGCTTTTTTTTATTATTTATGCCTAAAAAACAATTTACAATGAAACAAGGATCAAGGCTATTATACTAATTGAAGAAGGATATAATTTTCATGAGACATTGCAAAATAGGACCAAATGTTCATTTCTCAACTATACAAGGACCCAAAAAGAAGGATGAAAAAGGTAAGTGAACCAAATTTGTCTTCTAATCAAAGAGATGAAAAGTCAATCATGTGTAAAATTATAACTAATAAGTGTTCTACTGCCATTGATATCTAAAAGCCTTTACAATGAGAAAATCAAATTTAGTACTAATACCATTTGAAGAATACTTAGGAAAATGGTTATTGTTGCTAAGTAAATTATTTTTTCCCTAATTTTTTAGGTATGTATATATATATTAGTATTAAGAGGATATATAATATTTACAAAATTTAATATCAATACATAAATTCCTTTTTTCCAAGATTGATAAGATATTTGGATGAAAAAATACTACAACAAATATACAATTAATATAAATTGTATATATACAATTAATATAAACTATATATATACAACTACATAAAACTCATATATATATATAATATTATAACTGTATAACAATCATATAAAAATCACAAGAATTGTTCATTTTTATTTTATAAATAACTAACTACTGATAGTGAATCTTCTAACATTGTCTCTCCTGCTATTACTACTACTACCACTATTGCCATTGCCATTACCATTGGTAGTTTGTTGATCAAGCAATTTATTCAATTTTTGTTGAACAACTTCAATTTTCTTATTATATTTTTCAGTACTTTCATTCAATTTTCTTTTCACACGATCAATATCTTCTGGTTT